>CM019149.1:275709496-275761694 GCA_009733165.1 Naja naja
TCTCAGAGATTCTTTACATCGCCATTTCAGGTCAGGGATAAAGATGGGACTTTCTGTCCCCCTTGGTGGCTCAGGCTGTTAATTGCCTGCACTTAAGTTCCAGCTGCCTACAACTTTTTTTAAAATTACATTTATATAAAAATACAACTGCTGTAGGCTCGAATCCCACCAGGCTCAAGGTTGACTCAGCCTTCCATCCTCTCGTAGGTAAATTGAGGACCCAAGATTGTTGGGGCAATTAGCTGACTTTGTAAAAATGCCGCTTAGTAATAAGCAGGCATATACAATGGAATGAAGGCTATTGCTGAGCACACTGGGTTGTATCCCAAAATTGTAAGTCAGCCCTGAGTCTCCGAGGAAGCGGCATATAAATGTAATAAAAAAAAAGCAAGTGCTCTTTCACAAAGCTATGGATGAAAGTGTCCATTTGTTATTCTCCATAAGAGGACATTAATTATGGTGTCCTGGTCAATTATAAGGAAGAGGAACAAGAACCTTGATGTAGCCTATCAACAGATTGCACCTGAGCAGGTACTCCAATCTGATTAAAAAATTTCCTCCCTATGATTGAGAGATTTTAATTACCATTTTGATTTTTGTTCTGCATGCCTTTTTTTAATAACCCAGCTTTCAGTTAGGGGTTTGTGGTAGTATATACGGCACTATTTTTCCTGACAACATCGTTCTGTGAAGTTGGTTGACTGATACTGAGTGATCAGTCCAAGATCTCCAAGTGAGTTTTCATGGCTGGTTGTGGTGAACATGAATTTGAGTCACTGTGGTTCTTCTCCAAGACATTCATCTCATTTTGATTTTGAGTTGGGATGATACATTTCTTCTTTTTGGCAAATCATAATTAACCTCCGTTCTTGTTGCTGTTGTAGTAGTCAACTGGTATTTTGTGGCCAAAACACTTTCACTGGATGACAGGAATACAGAGGCATACAGGATAATTTCGAGGGCCCAATGATCTTCACATAGAAATGGTATCTAATTATTTATCCAGTCTGATCATAGGTGCTTCAAACAACAACAACAACAACAACAACAACAACAACAACAGAGAACCACTGAAAGATCCCAAGCAGCTCTTGCAAGCATTTGATATGGCTTAGAAGAATTCCTACAGCTATCAGTATGATTTAGCAATGTTTAGTTTCCAAATATATTAAACATTAACCTAGCTATTAACTCTGTAATCAGACATTTCCATTCATACAAATCTTACGCACTCTGAACCTTAGAGTTAATGTATCTTTATTTTACAGGAAAAAGATTGGCTCACATAACCTTGCTTCTTAGTAGGACTTTTTTGGGCATTACTTGGTAGGATACATATCAAAGCTTTGATTACAGAAGACTTACTTAACAGTCTCACCTCAGGTCCGAGGGTTCAGCCAATCCAATATGACTGTGCTTTCTGCAAAGTGTGAGTTAGAGAATGGAGGAAATAAAATTCTGCAACCAACTAGGCTGGCTTGGTCACTCAACAGTGAGACACTGCTGAAGCAGGCACGCAGCGCCTCATTTTCTGTGTCGCATGAGAAAAGTACATCTTCCTTCCCCTGTCCTTACCACTTTATACAAAGAGATAATCAAGAGAATCATGTCATATGGCATTACTGCCTGGTTTGAAGCATTACTGCTTCAGACAGGAAGGCAGTACAGAGAGGGGTGAGGACAACAGAAAAGATCATTGGTAGTTCACTTCCTTCTATCCAGGACATAGCATAAAAGCAATGCTTGAGTAGGATCTGCAGGATTGTCTGGGATGCTAAACATCCTCTTTACAACCTGTTTTCCTTGTTACTTTCTGGGGGAGGCTTGGTATTTGAAGCAGAATATCCAAATTCAGTCACAGTTTTATTTCATATAACATCAACCTTGTGAACTCTCAAGTTTCCTTCTATGTATTCAAATTCAGACAAACACACACACACACACACACACACACACACACATGTTTTCATAGATTTTCACGGGTAAGGTATGCAGTTATTGATGTATTCAGGTGTTATCCTGTAAGATTGAGAGTATCTTGCCAAGATACTCAATCTTACACGGATAACAATAATCAATACACCAAGACCTGCATATATATACATATACATATATACATATACATATATACATATACATATATACATATACATATATACATACATATATATATATGGAATACACACACACATATATATACACACATATGTGTGTGTGCATATATATATATGCACGGTGTATGTAGCATGTATATACGCTTATATGTATGTTATATGTATGTGTATGGGTAAATATATACTTTGTTTTGACAGCAGGCAACAGAATTTTATTTTTAATGTGGGCCAGTGTGCAGTAAAAAATGACAATAAAGGTTATTTTATCTTAACATCTCTCTAGTTCCCATCCCCCAATAAATTTTGAGGAAACCTTATTTGAAGCAGGAAGGAAATAAGAGTCTGAGGAAAATAATGTGCAGCCAGGCAAACACCCATTAGAACATGTTCTAGAGTCTGTATATATGACTACAAGATCCTTATCTCAGCAAACTGATCAGGATTTTCAACTTTGCAACTGAAAACAGGACCACGCTATACACATATGAACAGACATTTACAACGGCTGATACTGAATGTGTGAAAGCTGCTTTTGTTCCACTTATGGAAGCCATCGTGTTGGGGATGAAAGCTAACTGGCTTCTACCCTCTTAACACAAGCAGTGTGGAATTTGAGGGCGACCCATTGGCGGGAAGGGCTGAGGAGTTTGGTCAATATCTGTTGGATAAGATCGCCGATTCGAGCGGGTTGTCCTCTGATTTGCGGTGGTCTGGGGAGCAGGATACAAGCAGTCCGCCGGTGTGATCTGGGATGAGTTCGATCCTGTTTCCGAGGATGAAGTGGACAGGACTATGCGGCGGCTGAGTTCCACCACATGTTTGTTGGACCCGTGTCCTCCTGGTTGGCTTATGCCGCCAAGGAGGCCACCTGCAGTTGGCTCTGGGCAGTTGTCAATGCTTCGGAGAGGGTGTTTTCCATCCGCCTTGAAGGAGGTGGTGGTGAGACCCTCCTGAAGAAGCCTGCCCTGACCCGACCGTGTTAGACAACTTTCTCCAGTCTCCAACCTTCGCTTTTGGCAAGGTTGTTGAGAGTGTGGTGGCTTGGCAGTTTCCACTTTTCCTGGATGAAGCGGACTACCTGGATCCGTAGACACGGCTTCCGACCCGGTTACAGCACGGAGACAGCATTGGTCGCTGATGGATGATCTCTGGAGGGCCGGACAGGGTTTTTCTCTGTCCTGGTCCTATTAGACCTCTCAGCAGCTTTTGATACCATCGACCATGGTATCCCTTTGCACCGAGGGGTTGGGAGGAGGCACCGTGCTTCGGTGGTTCACCTCCTACCTCTCAGGGCTGCCAATCGGTGTTGGCAGGGGGTGCGGGGTCACCCTGAGGGTGCTCTCCTGTGGGGTCCCTCAGGGTCGGTCCTCCCTCTTTATTTAACATCTACATGAAGCCGCATCATCCGTGGTTTTGGGGTGAGATTCCATCAGTACGCAGATGACACCCAGCTGTACATCTCCACCCCAAACCAGATCAGTGATGCCCTCTCCCTGATGACCCAGTTTGGATGCGGCACGGATTTGGATGAGTGGGAACATGCTTCACTCAACCCGCCAAGACTGAGTGGCTGTGCATACCCGCATCTCGCCCAGTCAGGAATATCCATCTCTGGCCATAGGGGGAGAGGTGTTGCCCCCTGTGGATAGGGCATGGAATCTGGGGGTCCTCCTGGAGGTATGGCTCCGCTGGAGGAGCAGGTGGGGGCCGCTGCCAGGGGCCTTTGCCCAGCTCCGCCTTGTCGTCAGCTTCACCCATTTCTGGACCGAGATGCCCCAAGACAGTCACTCACACCCTTGTTACCTCTAGACTGACTACTGCAACACTCTCTATTTAGGACTGCCCTTGCATACCATCCGAGATTGCAACTGGTGCAAATGCGGCGCTGGTGGTGATGGGAGTTTCCCATTCTCCCATGTTACCCCCTCCTGCACTGCCTGCATTGGTTGCCGGTTGCACCTGGGTGAGATTCAAGGTTCTGGTTTTAACATATAAAGTCCTACATGACATGGGTCCTCAATATTTAAGGAGCGTCTTCTGCTGATATCGAGTGCCAACCTGTGTGCAAGCACATAGGCAAGGACTCGGGTCCCGCCGGCAAGCCAATGTCGGCTGGCAGTCCCCAGCGACGAGCCTATTCTGTCGCGGCCCCTGACCTCTGGAACCAACTGCCCCTGGGGCTCCTCCTGGCCCCTGACCTCCGCACCTTCCGCCATGATTTGAAGACCTGGTTGTTCAACCAACTGGCTGTGACCCTCCTTGGGGTGGGGGATGGTTTCTAATTATTTTAACCACTGTAAATTTTAGTTTTGTATTTTTGGGCTTTGAAATTAGTTTAATTTCTTTTAAGTATTTATTGTTGTTGTTTTCAGCAGCTGGGTCCTCGGGGACATCTCTGAGAAGCTTGAAAAGCTGTAGTGTTCAGCACATCACTCTAGCCCATCAACTAACTTGTCCCCAGCAGGAGTTGTTAATGGGCAGTAAAGTCTTCCCTTGACCGACTTCATCCCGCCCTTACCACCACTGGATTCCACTTCCAAAGTTCGTTCTTTCAGTGTGGAGATTCTGTCTATGCTAGGAACCTTACAGGTGAACTTTCTAATAACTATCATTCAACATTCAAACCCTTTGAAGGACAGACCAGAAGAGCATCAGGCTTGTTTGCTGTGCACTGTGTAATCTTTGTGGAGAGCATATAAACAGGACTTTGCTTCGAGTACATGAGAATCCTAGTAGAGTTTATCAGGCCATCTAATACATCTAGATCCTCTTGTGAAGTTACATACTACTGTTGCATTGGAAGAGATGTTGGGAGGAGACTTTCTCTCAGCCCTTCTATTCCAATACCTTTGTCCAACCTCCCACTCAGTGGTGGTATGCTATCGTTTCGACCGGTTCAGCCAAACCAGTAGTAAAAAGCCTACAATCAGTTGAGAGGAGGAAAAAACAGCCTCCGACAATCAGCTGAGGGAGAAAGAAGAGAAAAGCCAGGATCGTCCCTCCCACCCACGCGGTAGGTGCATGGCATTAGGTGTGCGTGGGGTAGGTGCACACACACACACACGCATGATCACCATGTTAGTAGTGGAACAGGTAGGTTCCCACTGCTGCTCCCACTTTATTTTTTTCTGGTAACTTATGGATGGCACTTCTACTCAGCAGTGGGCAACGTCTGTACATTGTACAGATATTTGAACATCTATAGAGTTTGCCTGAGATTCATGCATAGTAGATTGCTCAGCCTGTGTGTTTTTAACAATGTGAGAAATAGAAGTTAGGAAAATGTATTCATAGCTTCTTACAAATAGATTTGAGGGGTTTGCAATTTTTTTTTTGTATTATTCTTTTTTTTTTTGAATTTTAAAAACTTTATTTACAGAACGTTAAAAACACACGAACTTACAAATACACGTAACACAAATACAAAAATACAAAACAATGCGCTATGCGCTTTCTTCTTCTTTTTTTTATTATTCTTGCATGAGAGAACTTCAGACTTGTTTCTCACTAGAAACCTCAATACTATCAACTAGAATACTGGCAAAGTAGTGATTCTAGAATTGAAACAATTGCTTAACATCACCCATAAACCATACACTGAGATGACCTACATATGATTTAAGGCTTCCAGAAACCTAATGTAGGGAATAACCTCTTGCCATTATTAAACTTGCTGAACTTGATAGTTCTTGCTGAACTATCTGAAATCTGTGTTCTGTCAATGATATAACCTGGCACATGTCCTTTGGCTGCCTTAGAAGAGTTTGATGCCTTAGAAGAGAGATAACTGGGGGGGAAAACCAGCACAGAGCTTGCTGAATAGCAGTATGTATATTCTGCAAAAGCAAGTGATCCTTCTGGTCAAAGTACTTTCTGCTAAGACCAAGAAAAACCTAGGCTGCTCACCAGATCTACCCTCAGTACTACTGCTTTTCTCCAATACTGCTTCTTCTTCTATCATCACACTGTGGAGGTACATCTAATGGTTTGTCTTATGTACAAACAGGTCTCAATTCTTTACCACTTCTTTGGTACACCTAGGTATTTCTATTTTAAGAGTCAGCAGGAAGACTTTTTCTGCATTTCTTAGGTAATAGACCTGGAAAGACAATTTGGATCTTTACAAATTGTTCCTCAAATCTATGAAAGTATGAAATAGTCATACAAATATTCCTTGGCCATATTATAACTAAACTGTGCAAGGAAATCCCATCTACCTATGTAAATTTCTCAAATTCTTCTCCCTTGAAAGAATTTCAGAAATAATAGATATTTCATTAAGTTGAATAACAACCACTAGGGGAAAAGCAGAATTTATCTACCTGGCACTACCTCTGATTTCCTTGTAATAATGATGAATTTTTAAAAATACTACATATTTATATCATTGATTGGGTTGCGCTCCTGGGATAATAAGGAACTTTTCTGGGGAAATTGCTTTTGTTTTCTTACCTTCATGTCTCCTTGTGGACTTCTAGTGGAAAGAGGGATCAAAGAGGCCATCTATGTCAAAATTGAACGGCCCTCTCTCGACCAAGGGGGAGGGATACGACATCATCTATCTCCAGTCTACAACACAACTCCTTTCAATAGTTCCAAGAAGGCTTCACACCAATTTGCACCACTCAGGTGTCCCTAATGACACAATTAAACCTCCAGGTGACTGTAATGACCTGCTAAAAGAATGCAAATGACCAGCTGCCTGCAGAATATAAATCCTTCCATTCGCCACCATCCAGTCAGAGGTGAAGAAGCTTCTTGGATGAGAAGCGAAACGTCTTCAAAGAAAAACCAGAAAGTCCAGTTGCCCCTTGAAAAAAAAGCACCTTTGGGACAACCATGACTTGGATGACTGAGAATCTCCATAAACACTTCTAGTGGATGTTTAGCTGACTACACTTGGAGGCAGAAGACTAGGCTGGATAGTCTCTTGGCTTGACTTGATAAGCTCTTCTTTTTCTATGATCCCAAATTACAAATAAGTTTCTGTTCACATTAATTAGATTTGCAGGTGGCTGTTTTAGATGATCATTCAATTCATTTTACTGGCTTAGGCATAGAACACCAGACTATCCAAACACAAACACTTTTGAATCATAAATGCAGTTCTTCCTCTCTACCAGTCTTAAGAAATTCCTTAAAATAGTCTGGCTATGTTAAATAGTTTCTCCTGGTTTGTTCTAAGCAGTGAATCTTCCAGAGGTACAGTAAAGATTGTGAAGACATGGATGCAGGAAAAAAGGAAGAGATATGGGGCAAGTTTGGCATGGCAGCCACCAGTTTCACCTTGAATTCACTTAGAAATTACTGTGTTTTTCAATTTCACATTATAAGTGAAATTGGTTTTGCTGTCTTAGTGTGAGTTTCAAGTAAATTTATCTCTTATGTCAAACTTGGTCTGCTTGGCCCAATTTTAGATCAGTGTAAGGTAGAAGCACAACTTGGCATAGCTGGTTTTCAAGCTTCATCCTGAATCTTTTCAGCAGAGATTCATTGAAAAAGCTTTCAGTGTTCAGGCAATACACGCAGGCAATTAAGTGTAGGTTTAATTAGAAATGAAAAAGCTAAAATGTGTATCATAATTATGACTTTGGTATCATCCAATTTGTTGAATATGAAAATAGGAATCCATGGGTTGCTGAGAGTAGCTTCGGTAAATGGCAAGATTGTGATAAAGGAGAAACCAAAGTTGAGTTCTGATAAAAACTGAGCAAAGTTCTGCATAAGATGTTTCCGGTGGGGGAAATATTCTGCTAGTTAAAAGGAATATGAAGGTGGGAACGAGAGAGTTCAGAACAAATAAATTGAGCTTCACTCTGAATTGTTTAAAAGTGTCAAAATAAGTGTCCAGTATAAAATAAATATTTTGAAGTTTGATCATATATAGAGAATGAATTTGTGTAGAATTTTATAACAAATAATGAAGTACAAATGAACAGGTCAAGAGGAAATAGAAGATAGATAAAGACATGGCTGGATGAAGTTGATGAGACTCTGAAGAAGATAAAAGTGAGAATTTTAAAGACTAACAGGCAATGTATGGTATGCTATAAGGATATGATGGAATCAAGGAAGATTCTCAATTATAAAGGTATATGGAGAAATGTAATGAATGGCAAGGACATTGCAGGAAGGTCAAAGAGAGGGTGAAATGATGGTGTACATGTCCCAGGATAATGTTGTAGGATCCTATCTGAGTTGGTCACCAGAACCATAGGTTTTGTTTTCCAACCTTTTGAACTTGTGCTGGAGCCCATCCTCAGAGAACTTCTCTCTACCAGAACATGTAGAGAGTGTCTACACATTCCAGTAAACAGAAGTCCGAAAGCTCAAAAGATTAAACCTTTGCTCCCAGTGACCTACCCAGATTGGATCCTGCAAATCATGATATGCATATAACAGTGGCATCACACAAATGCCACCATTTAGATTCTGGCATCAGACACTGGAACTCATTAAAGTATGACACATTGTCATTTTAGTATCACTGGTAGAGCCAAAGCTCTTTATATAAATGATACATTCCCTATTTTGGTATAAATAGTTCACATTTACATTTTTAACTGTTCTGTTAATTTCCAAAGTTGATTTTATATATGCTATAATTTGAATCAAAAACAAAGCTATGGTTGAACAAGACCAAATCACATAAAGGATTCTAATTTTTTGGGGAACGCCAGAAGAAGAAAAAATCTGATATTCAGTTATTTTAAATATCCATTCAGGGTTCTGAAATATTTTTTATAAATTAATGTCATTCATCAGTCAAAAGAAGTATCTTTTACACTTCTTAAAATGTGGACTCATTGATTTTTCTAAGATTGGGTATTTTAATTCTTTTTTAAAAGTCCATATAAAATTCAATTGTTGGTTTTGCTTCAAGCTCTTCATTGATTAAGTTTCCTGGGGTTATTGATATCTCTGAGTCTAAAGCATCTGAGTCGTACTATTTAATCAGTAGATTTCAACACTGTATGGAATTGTAAGTAAATCACATTCAGAACACAATCTTTCTTAACAACCATAATAAATCAGCTAATTAAAGGTATTTATCCCTTGTGTGATCCATGTGTTTTAATAAACATTTTTCTTACTATCTTCAGATTTGGGTTATTTGTTAATTTCTCCTTTGATTTTTTAGGCTGGTCAGTGACTGAAATAAAATACTTTTCTTTATTTTACTTCTCATGTGATTCTAGATCAAAATGTAATTGCATTTTCTTATAAAAATCAAATACATCTGGCAGCTTTCAAGGCTGGAGATTCCATATTTAATGTACCTGGATCCTAAATGTTGCCAGGATTTCAAAAGAGTTATCCATTTGCTCTTCAAAGAAATCCTAAAACAGCATTACAGCTAATCCTCAACTTACAACCACAATTGAGTCCAAAAGTTCTGTTGCTAAGTGAAACACTTGTTAAGTGAGTTTTGCCCCCATTTTACAACTTTTCTTACCACACTTGTTAAATGAATCACTGCTGGTAAGCTAGCACCACATTTGTGAAGTTAATCTGGCTTTCCCATTGACTTTGCTCCCCAGAAGGTCGCAAAAGGTGATCACATGACCCTGGGGCACAGCAACCATCATAAATATGAATCAGTTGCCAAACATCTGCATTTTGATCATGTGACCGTGGGAATGCTGCAAAGATTGTACGTGTGAAAAATGGTCATAAGTCACTTGTTTCAGTGACATCATAACTTTGAATGGTCACTAAATGAACTGTTGTAAGTCTAGGACTACATGTACATCTTTATATTGCCTCTTAGATGTTGATTCCAGGCAACTACCTAAACTCATCCCTGCAATTTTCTTGGCAGCATTTTCAAAAGGGATTTGTCATTGTCTTCTTTCCATGGTTATGAAAAGTGACAAAAGTTTCCATTAGTTTGTCTATCTATAAATAGGCAGGATTTAATACTAAGATATTTATCTTAGACTATTTAATTCAACATGTTGTAACATATAGTGAGATATATATAAATCCAAATACTTTATATAGTCCCTACAAATGAAGTGCTAATTTCGCTTAGTATTCCTAGCAATATTGTAGAACCCAAAGGCAAAGATTGTGTAATTAGAATGGACATCATATTACTACACTTTAGTAAACTTTGGTAATGACACTAGATAATTGTCCAAAATGATATTATGCCATTAGTATATAGAAACAATTTATATTCAATACCAAGTGTCACTATACATTTAATATCTTCAGACTGCCTAATGAAAGAAGCTAAGGGTTCAGGAATCAAATTAAAGATTAAAGGAGATATGGGGTCATCCTTGATGATAATGCTTGCTGGGTTGACAAAGAAATCCATTTGTAATGACTCACACACTCCCAATTACCTCCACATTACATTATCTCCATATAGGGTATAGATACCAAATGGCAATTCAATAGATGATGGAAGCCTATATCTTCTTAGAACAGACTTCATAAATTCAGTCTGAACCATATCAAAGACCTTTTCAATGCCCAACAAGATTAAAACAGCCAATTCTAAATTATCTCCCACAATGTCAAAAGATCAATTTTCAAAAGAGATATTATCAGATGTTTGTCTATTTTTAATAAATCCAGACAGAGATGGGTGAATTATCAATGGTATTAGTTTCCATAGCCTCCTCACTAGTAGTACACTTAATATTTTAATGCCGATGTGAAAAGATAATTTGCACATTTAGGCTTTAGTAGGCTTCAATATTACTATAATATAGGCCTAATAAAATGATGGATGGAAGCATAGAAAAATTAAAAATTGATTTTAAACTTTAAAGAATTTTTAACAATTTTAAACAATTATAAAAGGTAGGTGTTAAAGGTGTTCCATTAAAGATTTATACCATTCAGCTGTGAATCAATTGGGCCCATAAGCTTTCCTCAATCCATAGATTGTATTGTCTCTGCAATTTCTTGTCAATGGTTGTACCAGGCTTTTAACATTTTCCTAAACTTTCCCTTAAAAATTATTAATTTGCTATTCAATTTCAGATGTCTCCAATTTATATTAGTGGGTGTAGGAACCATAAATGATAATTAGTACATTTGATTTCAATATATAACTGAATATCGTTGTCCAGAAATTCAGATATAGAATGTTGTTTTTGTTGTTTCAAGTAAAAAACCAACAACTTTTCAATTTTCCTCTCTAATTCCCAATAGTTATAACAATACATTACAAAGAATATTCAACTTATTCTGAATATACTGCCCCAATTTAACCTTGATTGTTATAAATATGATTTATCTGTGAGGGTCTAACTTAAAAGTGAGTCTTTAACCTTCTTTATCATCTGTATTATATTAAAATTTCTTAGGTCTCTTTCTTTTGAGGCAGTACCAATGGTGGATCCAGAAATAATCACAGTAAATACAACTTCACACTTTTTGCATATTAAATATGTTGAGTTCTTTCTTCATTATTCTGGATAGTCTGCATGTTCAACCTTGAAATAGCTATTTCAGGTGTTCTGAGTATGAAACAAAAGATAAAGCAACTTAGTGAAGCATCATTTTGAGTGATCTGATTTCTTGTGAATCAGCTACTTTTTTTTCCAGATTTGTTCTTTTTATAGCCAACATTGCTCCAGAGCAAAACTTTAGTATATAAGTTAAGAACTTGGGAGCCCATACATTTTAATCCCGCTTTAAGCATAAAGCCAGCTGGATGACCTTGGGCCAGTCACTTTCTTTTAACTCTTGGAAGCAGGCAATGGCAAACCATTTCTGAAAAACCTTGCCAAGAAAACTGCAGAGATCAGTCCAGGCAATCACCAGCATCTACCTCTTGAAAACTTGATCCTAATGATGAGGAATTGTGCTTTTCTTTTGCACAAGGTTCCTGATTTTTTTATAGCTTGTGTATAGCATATGCAAGGAGAATTAATTAACTGGAAAAGGTTAGGCATGGGTATAACTGGTGTGATCTAAATTTTTTGTCAATTCATTGCTGATACACACTTTGGGGGTTTCAGAATAGGACTCTAATCAGTCTTCTGTAACCTAATCCACTCTATGTCAACTCTGATTTTGAGACTTCAGTGCTGACACACTGGAGAAGAGGAATAGGTAGGGGGGAATAGAGATAGTTGGGGTGTTGTAGTCAAAACAAAATACTTTCTCTTGGGAACCAGGGATATTCCTGCAGGTGCTCCGAAGGAGGGGACTGGGGTCACCTAGCAATTGGGCAGTATCCTGATTGGACCATGTGACTTATTGTTTTGAGAAAGTGACAAACTTTTACTTTTAATTAGGTAAAAACTGCAGAATATTCAGAGTTAGTTTTCATCAGCCTGTGCCAATATGACATATCCAATAAACTTATTCTTTGTGGAAATTGCCTGCCTCAGAGTTTTGTTTGCTATGGATATGTTATTTGGAATCCTGACATTCTATGTTTTTAATTATAACTCAGAAGATCTTTACACTGCATTAGCTGCAAATTTTGGGTATTTTCATACCGTATACCTGGAAGGCACACAACCTGGAGGAAAGTAATTAATTATCTGCATTATTGCAGGATGAAATTGACATGGGTCAATTCTAACAAAGTTTTCTTTTTCTTTCTTTATTGGCATTTTTTTGTTTTTTTTATAGTTGCCTGCATGAGGGAATTAAAAAAGAACTATAATGCTTGGTCAGAGACCTTTATGTGCTGAGACCTGAATTAAGCAATCTGATTCATTGTTAGTGCAGTGCTGAAAAATAGCATCCTACATCTTTGTGTTCTCTCTTTTAATTTTTTAATTTGTTGGCGTGGAGAGGCAAGAAACCATATAAAAAGCGAGGAGAATATGATAGAGATGAAGTATGCTTAAGGAATCTGTACCATACAGCCCTTCATATATTCCTCTCCTGAATTGTGCCCATTCTCTCAATTCAATGAAGTGAACAGGTTGGATGGAAAGGAAAAAAAGAGGAGATGGGCATAGTATGCAGAGCACAAACATAGATGCTCTCTGGTTTATCTGTAGGGTAAGGTTTAAAAAAAGTCAAGATGATAGCTGTGGCAGAGTGATAGAAGCTTCCTCTGTTTTTATGTGTGATGCTTTATCATGGTCATTGTCTTGAATTTTTTTTGTCTTACCCTTGGACATTGTAAGTGCTAGCTGTGCATACAAGAGATCCTATAGGGTGAAGAAAGGATGGAAATTGTGGTAGGGGAATAAAAAGAAAGAAAGAGAAACAAGGCTCTTGTTCACATGGGTGTCATTCTTGGGTTGCATTTTGCATAATCAAAGGCTATGGCATCTTGTTTATTACCTGCATTATGTACCAAAAGATTTTACTGAGTGCTGTAAGCCATGTTGAGTGCTTAAAAAATTCATTTTGCTGCAATAAAAACAGCCACCTTTTTGTAAGAGAGTCTGATTCAAAAACAAAGTGGGTGGGTGGGTGGAGGGAAGAGAGCAGAATAAATGAGCCTTTAGAGCTTATTTAGAAAAGTGTTTTAGCAGGAATGTCGAACAAGGAGAGACTGATTGGAGTCAATGAGATTGTGTTTCTCCTTTTGAACACAATGTAATTATTGAATACCCCCTTGGCACACATTGTTATTTCATGGCAGAATTATTCCTCATATATCTTTCATCTCTTTAGCAGGCTTTTCTGTCAGATACCAGACAAGAATAAATTCATTTCATAATGCTTGCTGAAGTCATAGGACCTTTTAGGGATGATCAGGCTCCATTTGAACAAAGGCACCATGTTTGTTCACTTTGAGCATACAGGATCCAAACATCGAACCTGGGATTAGCAGACAGGACACCTGAGCATCTCCGAGAGATCAGGAGAAAGATAGATTGACTGAGATTTAGTGATAGACCCTTGGGTTATTTGCACTAATTTGACTCCCAGTTATCTAACCATAGCAGCAATGAAATTACTCCCATTGTAAATGAAGACAATGATTATGTTTAATATAGGTTTGGAATAAATCAGATTGTATTATTTGATTTACTAAGGTTCCATTCAATTATGATATTCAGAACCAATTCAAATTTAAAATAGATGATGTAATGCTAGGTGGTTTGAAGTTATTGTGCTGTTTATTATGACATTGTATTATTATGTGAATAATATAGGCCAGTGTTTCCCATAGTAACTTTAAAATGTGTGGGCTTCAGGTCCTAGAATTCCTCAGCCAGCACTTCTCAGAGATTGCCTAACTGAACTGATTATACAAATCTTTTAATGAAATGAAATATCTTCAACACTAGACTCTGACTGATAAATCTTGAGTTTTAGTAAAAAGCAAAGCTGATTTTGAAACATGCCCATCTACGTAATGGAAATTGTCTAAGCAACTTTCAAAATAGTATTGTAACACTATAGTTTGAAAGACCATCATTATTCATATATTTATGTAGCAAAAACAATAAACAGAATCTAATTTTGGGGCAACCTCATAAAGTCAATCCCATGGCACTGCCATTTCCTTTTATTCTCAACATGGAAGGTTCTGCTCACATTGCAAATGAATTCAGGGATAAATGTTTTACTCTTGATTTGGTTAAATAACTTATATGCACAGAGTCTCTTTACTGTGTATTTTCATTTAGCTATTCCATAAATTTCCCATTATTTATTAAGAACTGTGACCCATGTCTACTTGTCTGGTTTGTTGTTGTTGTCATTGTTGCTTTCATTTCAAAATAAAATTCTATATAAAGAAAGAGAGAAAAGATGAATAATTCTCCTTGAATTGAATTGTTACACTTACCCAGGGCATTCTACCACAAACCAGCTTATTTTCTTGAATAAATGTTATATGCTGAATGCTTATGTGCTCCACATAGCAATAATTCAGGGGAAATAAAGATGCAAATCATGTTTGCTTACATCAGGTGAGGAAACAGAAGGCAAGGAATGGGAGCTGGTGGAAAAGTATTGGGTACAGCTCTACAGAGAAGCCATTCAGGGATTTGAAAATGCTAGATGGAAGCCCAAGAGATACCTATATATGTGGAAAGAATATTCATTTTCTTCCATAAAAGTTGCTGCAGTTTATGTTAACACCCAGAACTCATTTCACATTGTTTCTTATATAAACGGTGCTTTTTGGTTTCCAAAATATTACTTCCTGGTTTTAGTTGACCTTCAGCAGCTAAAATATTCCTGTTGTCATTTCTCACTACAGGTTGTTGCTTGCTTATCACAGCTTTGTTGGTTTCCATGGAAATAAGAATGAGAAGAAGCATATGAAAGGTAACGAATTATCTCATGAAAAGGAAAGTAGATTTCTGAACCATTTCTTTAATTTACTTTGCAGTCATTGTGGGTACCAATGGGAGCATCTTAGATGGGGGAATAAAAATGCTACGGTAGCATAACCAAAATAATTTTAAAAAACCCCAAAGGTTGCCACTTTTTAAATATGTGTTATGTGTGGGGCTTCAATTGCATGGTTTGGTTTGCTATCTTGAATATTTTGCTTTGTCCTAGAAGATCCCCTTGGGATCCTTGTTTCGCCTTTCATAATAAAGCAATATTTTTGAATTAAATATTACATCACTATTGTGTTTGTGTACTGTCATCCCATTCTTGAGTTAGTAGAAAAACATTCTGCAATTATATTCTCCCTCCCCTCTCTCTTTCCCTCCCCCAATTGATCCTTTTCCCATGTCACCCTCTATGTCAACCTATTTCAACATGTAGTAAGTACAACTGGTTCAGTTCTCCAATTTTGCTACCTCTGACTACTGCAAGTCACTAACTGTGATGGTATGTAGTAAGGAGGTGGATTTCCAGGAGGGATGGTATAGTAGAGTTCTCAGTCTGGCACAATTTTGTCTGTAAGTATGAAACAATAAAGAACTCAGCATGAAAGACCGACCATGTCTCATTCTTGGTTTGGGCCTGACCCCAGCTTTTATCCCCAGCTTTTATCTTACTATGAAATGGGGGAGATCTAGCTACAAATCTTGGTGACTCCTAGACTCTTTCTTATACCCCTCTTTTTACACTTGAGCAGAATAAAATGTTTTTTTTAAAATCACACTGGAGTCATGAAGGGAGTTTAAATCATAAGCAGCACTTATGGTATGTTGTATCAGGAACTCTTTCTCCATTCAGGTCATCGGTTGCTACCCACAACAGCTATTTTATCCTGAGTTGCCGGGTTGCTGGAAGCTGAAAGGCTTTTTATAAAAGTTCACTGGTGAAAAGGAGAAAAGCTGAAGCTTTTAAAAAAAAAGAGATGAAATTGACAGGAGTTCTGATTGTTTTCCCCTTTAAACCAGGTGACAGGAATAAGAATTAAACTGTGGGTTTTCTTTATTTTTACTGGTCCACTGAACACACATCAGTTAGGAAGGTATCAAGTAGTTAGTGGAGGGAAACTCACACAAAAGATCTGTCAGTGGAGCCACATGTCCTCGAATCCAGGGAAAAGAAAGTGACTAGTCCTTCATTTTCTTGCATGGATGGGAAGGTAAAGAAGCTTTTTGAATAACCAGATCAAGAAACAATACTGCAGAGATTCCAGAAATACTATTTTGTAGTAGTTTAGGCATATTAACTGAATTTTGAAAACCTGTCCAAAGCCACCACTGCCCATTTTAGGACAACAAGGTCAACAACAAGGTCAAGGCAGGTTAGTTTTGAATCTCTTTCTCATTTTTTTTTAATTACATTTATATGCCGCCCTTCTCCAAAGACTCAGGGCGGCTTACAATTTTTGGGATACAACCCAGTGTGCTCAGCAATAGCCTTCATTCCGTTGTATATGCCTGCTTATTACTAAGCGGCATTTTTACAAGGTCAGCTAATTGCCCCCAACAATCTTGGGTCCTCAATTTACCTACCCCGAGAGGATGGAAGGCTGAGTCAACCTTGAGCCTGGTGGGATTCGAGCCTACAGTAATTGTAGACAGCTGGATCTTAAGAGCAGGCATTTACAGCCTGAGCCACCAAGGCTCATTTTTGCTTTTGCAGGACTGAGCAACTGTTTTATTTCTCTCACTTCTCAAAACCAAAATTCAATTCTTCTAAAAGCAAGATCCATCATGGAACAATGGCCAAGAGTAGGCCAGGGGTGTCAAACTCATGTCGTCATAGCAGCATCACGTGATATATTGGGATTTTCCCCCCTTTTGCTAAACCAGGTGTGGGCATAGCCAGCTCATGACACCTCTGGCCCACAGGCCCAGAGTTTGACAGTCCTGGTACCTAGACAGAATACCAGCCTATCTCTGTGGCTAAAATGAAGGAAAAGACATAAATTGGGAAAGGGATTTCCTAAATTGGCTTCATCTCCACCTGTTTTACACATAAGAGTTAAGCAATTTAAGGGTGATTAATTGGGGAAATGTATACAGATTAAGTAGAACAATCTCTGGAGTAAAAAGGCCATGCCTGTATCAGCCTAAAATGACCAACACACACCATTTCACCGTGTTATAAGCTGCTTGGAGTCACCATGTGAGTTGGGCAGTTATATAAATGGGTTAATAAATATTGATTTGACTCTGTATTTGTCACTTGACTTAATCTGTAATGACAAAGCATTGCAGAATATATTGTACATACCTAATAGATTACATTGGCTAAAGGGAGAATATTCCATTATATGATCAGAACAACTGAGGACAATTCAGTTCATGGACTCAAATGAGACATGGGGGACATGACTTCACAAAAGATATTGCATATCAGAACTTCAGCAGGACAATAAATATTTTCAGAAGATTGAACAGATACATCTGGGAGCTTAGAAACTGAAGAATCAAGCCACATATTAGCACTAAAAGCTCTGATGCAAACCCCAATACTCCCAACATTGATGAAGGGGACCCTGGCTGGGGCTGGAGACAAACCTATATTTCCTGACAAGGTGGTGGTTGACGAGCCAAAAAAAATAACTAGGCAAAGTAGTGGCCACTGACAAGGGAAGGTTCCTGATGAATCTTGAAGCTTTGAGAATAAACTTCAGCTGTACTAAAAGGAAGCAAAAAAGATTTTGAAATGTAAGCCGCCCCAAGAAGATAAATTGCTTGCTAAAATAAATTTGGTGATATAAACCATACTTTGAAGAGATATATTGCCTAGATAAATTTCTTGATTTCTGGACCTCACCTAACTATTGCAACTATCTTATTCAATGCTGGAGGTGGATTCCTTGCTGGTACCTTGGGAGTTGATCTAACTTGAATACTGCAATTCCTTGCCTCTTGCAACATGATGAAAAATTGGTAATAGATGTGTAATGTTAATTGGGCTTACTTTATGACTATTCTGCCAATTCCCTTCTAGAGCCTTGCTAAATAATCAGGACATGTTATTTATTCAGTAGTCAGTTGGTGGGTAACTTGTGGCCCTATCCATGTGTGAGTTCTAATAAATAGGACTATTTCAATTTGGATTGCAGAATCCCAGATGATCCCTAGTTACAGAGAGATTAAAAAATGCTTAGTTCTCATTGGCATCTAGTGATTTTTGTATTTTAGGACTGACAAACTTACGCTCAACTTCAAAAAGCCCTTTATAAGGGAACTGTTATGTATGCAGGTTTGAATGTCATTGATTAAGTTTGAACTGTTCTTGTAAAATGTCAGAAATGATTGGTTTAAAAAGTGCGGGAAAACCCTGCACTCTGATTGGCTGGCAACTGCAGCTGCTGGCTATAAGTAGCAGCCACAGACCAGCCAAATCGGGTCTGTTATGTGCTGTAGTCACTAATAAACTCTTCACTGAAGCACTTCGCGTCTGACTCTTCATGCAAATCTAACACTGGTGACGAAGGTGGGATCCTTCCTGAAGAGAAGACGACGTGGAAAACAAGCCGAGAGAGATGGCTGCGCTGAACACCCCCCCCCAGCCCCGTTCGATCCGACGGCAGAAGACTGGGACTTGTATGCGGATCGTTTCCAAATGTATTTGGAGGGAAACGATCTTGCCAACATTTCCGACAAGCGGAAGAGGGCGGTCTTTCTCACCACTGCGGTCCGGCAGTTTTCAAGATGGCGAAGGCATTGGTGGGAGCTGCAGACATGAAGGTAATGGACTGGCCTGATTTAGAAAAGTTATTAAGAGCCCATTACGCACCACAAGTATCGTGCCTCATTAAGACACGAATTCTAACGTCGGGATCAAGGGGAAAGAAAACGTTAATGACTTCGTGGCAAGTTTAAGGGACATTGGGGTGCATGAATTTATCAACTTAGAAGAGGCCATGCGATCGATTTGTTCTAGGCCTAAAGACAAGGTTTTGCAGAGCAAATTATTAATGAAACCTAAGATCATGTTTAAGGAGGCCATAGAAGAAGCTTCTTCAGTGGAAGCTACCAAGTACTCAGCAGCAGCCATGAAGAAAATTAACAAGGAAGCCATCCTGATGTGGAAAAATCCACAACAACCCATTGCGAGCAAATAGATTCTGATTCAGACTGTAGCGAGGTGGAGGAAGGAATTTATAGACTCAGAATGGGGAAGAAAGAGGCAAGACTTTTATTGCAGAGGTTGTGGGGGGCACCCCGCACTGAATGCAAGTTTTTGATACCATCTGTCTCCGTTGTGAAAAAAGAGGTCACCTAGCAAGAGTCTGCAAATCATCCAGAACTCCACCAAGCAGAAAGAAGTTTCCTGACAAAGATTTCAAGCCTAACAACTTCAGTGGGAAAATGGGTGCAATACAGAAGCAAAAGGGAAGAATGAAACTCATCAAACAGTCACCATTGGTCATTCTTCACCCTTAAGAAGCAGAAAAGTACATGTGAAGGTACTCATTGAAGGAAGGCCTTGCCAAATGGAAGTGGACTCAGGCTCCTATTTATCTATGGTGTCATGGGACACTATTCACAGGCTACTTCCCAACATTCAGAAGAAGCATTTCCAGAAGCAAGCACTGACTCTTAAAGACTACCAAGGGAACAAGATTCCAGTAGTTGGAACAAGAGAATTCATCGTGAAGTTCAAAGGCCACACCAAATGTTTGCCCCTGACCATCGTGGACAAGGACGCCCAAGCTTGCTGGGACTTGAGTGGTTCAATCCACTAGGCATCGAGGTGACTGGCATCAATCACGTGAGCAACACTGAATGGGAGGAGGCCCTGAAGTCTGAGTTTCCAGAGGTCTTCAGCGACAGATTGGGCAAGTATATGGGGACCCCTATCACTTTCAACCTAGATCCCAAGGTGCCCCCAATTCGCTTAAAGCCCAGAAGGGTCCCATTTGCCTTAAAGGAAAAATTGATGCACAATTAGATAAACTAATAGCTCAAGGAGTTTTAGAGCCCACTGACCACTCCAGATGGGAGAAACCCATAGTCACACCAGTCAAGACTGATGGGTCAGTGAGAATCTGTGGAGACTATAAGGGGACATTGAACCATGCACTTCAACAGAGCATATCCAGTTCCAGTGGTGCATCATTTATTACATTCACTTGGCAGGGGTACAGTCTTTGCCAAATTGGATCTGGCCCAGGCATATCAACAACTAACAGTTGATGATGCCACTGCAGAGGCCCAAACCATTGTGACTCATAGAGGTGCCTTCAAATGTAAAAGGTTACAATTTGGAGTAAGCGTGGCACCAGGCATTTTCCAAAGCCTTATGGAAAGGATGCTCCAAGGACTGCCAGGGTAGTGCCTTACTTTGATGATGTGTTAATCTCTGCTGAAAATGACACTCAATTACAAGAGAGACTCAGAGAAGTCCTTACCAGATTCAAGAAAGCGGGGTTAAAAGTCAAGGAAGAAAAATGCACTCTTAGAACTGACAAGGTTGAGTTCTTGGGCTATATGATTGACAAGCATGGCATCCACCCTACAGATGCCAAGGTTCAAGCAATCAAAGAAGCCCCTAGACCAAAATGCAAAACAGATTTGCAAGCCTTCCTTGGACTTATTAACTTTTACCACATGTTCCTACCTCAGAAGGCAACCATTGCAGAACCATTACACAGATTATTGACAAAAAGTCTGTTTGGGTCTGGGGCAGGAAAGAACAATCAGCATTTAACAGTATTAAAAGACTAATCACGTCTGATGCTGTACTCATACAGTTCTCTGAGAATTTACCTGTTGTACTGACTTGTGATGCATCCCCTTTTGGAGGGTGGGGTTGAGCCACAGGCTTCCCAGGGAGGGAAGCCCTATTGCATTTTACTCTCGCACCTTGACCAAAGCAGAGAGGAATTACAGCCAATTGGACAAGGAAGCATTGGCAATTGTTGCAGCTATCAAGAAATTTCATGAGTATTTATATGGGAGAACATTTACCATTGTCACAGATCACAAACCTTTGTTAGGCATTGTGGCAGGAGACAAACCTACACCCATTATCCTGTCACCAAGAATGCTGAGGTGGACTGAATTTCTTGCTGCTTATTCATACAACCTTATCCACAAGCCTGGCAAGGACATTGGACATGCTGATGCCTTGAGTCGTTGCCCACTTCCTTGTCACAAGGAGGACTTTGAACCTGAGGCACACACCTTTTTCCTAGAAACTGTTGCCAAGCTTCCAGTACACGCTGCTGAAATTGCCAGAGAGACTGCCAAAGACACTTTATTGGCTCCTATTATAGGCTGGATTAAGAAAGGTTGGCCTCTTCAAGATCTACCTCACCTTGCCCAACCTTTTAAATCCAGGCAAACTGAATTATCTGTATTAAGAGGATGTATTTTGTGGGGTAACAGGGTGGTTATTCCTGCAAAACTGCAAAGGGAGGTTTTGGAAATGCTACATGAGGGTCATCCTGGTATTGTAAGGATGAAGGATTGGCCAGGAGTTATGTATGGTGGCCAGGTATTGACAAAATGGTTGAAAACTGGGTTGCATCTTGTCCCAACTGTCAGGTAGTCAGGCCTGCCCACCTCTCCCCAAACAGGAATGGGAATGTCCTAGGGGCCCATGGTCTAGGATTCACATTGATTTCGCTGGCCCTACCAGAGGGCACACCTTCCTTATTATAGTAGATGCATATTCCAAATGGCTAGAGATAATCCCTATGGCATCCACCACAACTGATGCTGTCATCAAGCAGCTTAAAAAGCTTTTTGTAACCCACAGGTTACCTGATATTCTTGTCTCTGACAATGGCCCTCAATTTACATCCAACCCTTTTGAATCCTATCTAGCACAACTGGGTATCAGACATGCCCTGATAGCCCCTGGGCACCCTTTGGCTAACGGCCGGGCTGAACGCATGGTACGTTTTACCAAGGAAAAGCTTCAGCAATTGAGTCCTGGGGACATCACTGAGAAAGTTGAAAAACTTCTTAGTGTTCAGCACATCACTCCTAACCCATCAACTAACTTATCCCCAGCAGAGTTGTTGATGGGTAGGAAACTTAGGTCTTCCCTTGACCGCCTTCATCCCACTTACACACCCAATGCACCACTAGATTCCACTAGCAAAGTTTGCACATTCAGTGTGGGTGATTCTGTTTATGCTAAGAACCTTATGGGTGAGCCTTCATGGATTCCTGCTGAAATAACTCAAATCACAGGCCCTCGTTCTTACAGGGTACAAACAGAGGATGGAGTCCTCTGGAGCAGGCACATTGATCAGCTTAGATCCAGGTTACCTCAGGAACATCGCAATTGTTCCTCTCTAGTTCCCATACCTAATGCTTTTCTAGGGGAGGGGAGGAACATGAGGATAATCAGCAAACAAGAATCAACCCCATGTGTAACGAGCCATTACGACAGGAACCATCCCAAAACCTGTCACAATGCCAAAATCCATCCTTACAAGTGGAAGATTGTACATCACTACCTGACTTGGGTGCTGACATTGGGCTGGAGATGGGTTGGGAGGAGAGACCAAATTCTAACAATCAAACAGGGTCTTCTTTCACAGGAAGTCCAACTAGGGAAATGTCAACAGACACATTTCCCTCTCACTGGGTGAGAACGTTAAAATTCTGAACCACGAAGGTCTCAACGTACATGTAAGAGCCCCACCTATTTAAAAGAATACATTAGATAGGTTGGGGTTTGAGTATGGACTGAACCTAGTGGGGAGGGTGTTATGTATGCAGGTTTGAATGTCATTGGTTAAGTTTGAACTGTTCTTGTAAAATGTCAGAAATGATTGGTTTAAGAAGTGCGGGAAAACCCTGCACTCTGATTGGCTGGCAACTGCGGCTGCTGGCTATAAGTAGCAGCCACAGACCAGCCAAATCGGGTCTGTTATGAGCTGTAGTCACTAATAAACTCTTCACTGAAGCGCTTCACGTCTGACTCTTCATGCAAATCTAACAGGAACAATTTGGACAATAGATATAGTATTGGTTCATAAAACATATAATGGGGTTTCTTTGGTTTTGACTGAGCATAACAAATGACTCATCCAAATGTAGTTATGCTGAAATGAATTTTGTCCTGGAGTGATTAAACTTTATTGGCTTGAGCAGGGGTGTCAACGCAAAGGGCAGGGCCCAGATCTGGCCCAAGGGATGCTTAGATCTGGCCCACGGGGCTGCCCTGGAAACAGCAAAGGACTGGCCTCCAGCACCTCTGCCAGCGAAAACGAGCTCTGTTTCACTGGCAGAGGGTTGCAGGAGGCCCTCACAGCTGAAAATAGAGCTTGTGAAGGCTGTGGATACCGTCTTGAACTCCATTTTCATTGGCAGAGGGTTGCAGGAGGTTGTTGCAGCTAAAAAAAACTCGGGAGCCCATTTTTCCTGGCAGAGGACTGGGGCCACCACAAGCGCCCCTGACACAAGTGATGACGAGAGGGCCATGCTCACCCTGGCCACACCCACCCTGTCCCCCCGAGGTCAAACACAACCCTGATGCAGCCCTCAATGAAATTGAGTTTGACACCCCCGGGCTTGAGGTTATGGAGGGCACCAGGTGAGGGGAGGCTCACTCAATGTGCCTGGCAATAATTTGGATCCCATCACTATTAAAATTCAAGATTTCTGATTTAAATCAAGGTTTAGATGAGCAATAATTTTTATTGTGATATATGTAGGAAAATGTTACCTTATGAAGTGAGGGTTTACCATTTGCTCAATATACTGTATATACCTGAATTTACTTTTTCATAGAAAAAAACACCCTGCAACATAATATGCAAACCCCACATTTCCCCTTTTTTATTCAGGTGTAAGCATTTCTTGAGAATGAAATAAATGATTTATAACTTCTGGTCTATCTAACAGCATAACCTAATTTAACTTTTGATAAGTAACTCACTTCCTACTTTCCTTGTTGACCTTGGCTGTGATCCAGGAAGACAAATAGCAAGCTGATGCACGTAGTGGGACTTCTTTAAGTTTTCCTGCTACCACATGACTGTATCACTGTGGAGTTGCTCATCAGATAAACCAATTTTGATACATAGGGGAAGTATTTGGAGGGAGAATGGTGGTAACCTAAAGAGGATTTGGAATCTCTTGCATGTGTTTGAGACTACATTAGCAGTCTCTTGTCTTACCCTCATTCTCTTGTCTTATACAAATAAATCATTACAAATGCAATCAAATGGCAATTCTCAATATAATTACTATTGACAAACAATTACTGGCTAAGGCCTCATTTACAAATCAGAAATTGGAATATGTTTATATTCATGATGATTCATAAATGGCCAAGCATGAGACCATATGTTGCAATTTCCTTTAATGCTACAGTGCTATATTCAAGAATGTTACAGCTGAGTAAGAAAATAGTTCAGTGCCTCTAATATTTCTTCATGCAATATGCAGGAATGGAGTAGCAAAAGGATATACTTCCTATAATCATATGTGGTTCATATTGATTAACTTTATGTTGGAGTATTTTCCCTCTCTGATGTTTCTACTCCATTTTATAACTCACTTTCAGAAGTATAGTTTTCAAATGAGAGGAAGTAATACCCTTCTCTATTTCACAATAATCAGATCCCACTTCTGTTGGATATCTAAATCCAGAATGTTTAGAACCCCATAACCTATTGTTCATAACAGGCAATAGGCTCTAGGCAGAGAATTAAGTTATTTTGTCTGTCAAACATCTTTGTCCAAAAGATTACTACCTGAGGTCACTTTCTTCTGTCCCCGTTCCCAAACACATACACTCAGAATACCATTGAACCTCCATATGGTAGGATACACTAGCTATATATGCATTTTCAATAAATAAATTACTATGATGCATTTTCAATAAATAAATTCTAGTTATAAGATCTGCATCATTAATAATTGTTCAGGTTGGCTTCCTGCTTGCCGGAACAATCATACATAGAAAACATTTCACTTTCAACAACTTCAAACATGGGGTCAAATTTTGAGCACCATACTTCAAGCAGATTGTGTCAAACTGTAATAAGCTTACAGCTCTCTTAAAGCACTAAGGCTCATCAGAAAACGTGAAATGGATTGCTTCACACTATTCTTTTTCATACTCCAAGGTACACTTCCCTACAATGTAGTTTGAAGCCAATCTCAAACATTTTCACTTTTGACCTTGTAATACGAGAAAGTTCCAGGAATACTATGAATTAGTCAGTGCTCATATCTATCTGAACAGTAAAAGCTATAATCCAATCCTGCTCCTGACCTGATGTGGATCTTGGGATAACAAATGATCCTGTCTTAATTTTAAAAATACGGAAATACAATAAACAGCTAATGTCTCCATGCACATTTTCAGCAAGTATGAAAAACTATATGATAAAAACTCCTTAATTTCACAACACTTGGACAGATTTAGCCATAATTTCAGCTGGGATACTATAAGCATCCTACACTAAGCTAAATCCAAAAACACTGGGCAATTCCTGCAAGTTTGATATTCAGACAAATCAGTCATTAATGGACACATAGAGATAACCCACATTTACACTCCATTGAAAAAGAGGATAAAAGGCTAAAAAGGGGGAAAGAAAATGACAAGGAAATGTATTCTCAAGCATTGGTGGCTAATCATGACTCATCAAATTTGTCAGTGCAAGAGAATGAAGTTAGTCATTTAGCAAACTTTCTCTTGGCTCATGCCCATATAGTGAGTCTCCAGGATTGTATTATATGGACATATCCAAGTTTCAGTATTGAAACAGAATTGAGCCCCATTGCCTTCTTCCCTTCCCTTCAATTACTACTGCTTAATAAGTTTGATTCTTTTTAATGCCTACAGATTTTTTAAGGTATGAACAGGGTATGATCTTGCTTAGTAAATACAGCAAGCCATGATTTTATAGCCAAGGGCATTTTATGAAGATTATATTGCACAAAGACATAATTCTAAAATAGTTTTGTAACAGCAGCACTGTAGAGTTGAGCATTTGCTAGCTTTCCTGTTAATTCTTTACATAGGTTATGAGAAAGAGCACATTTCCTTTTTGGGCTAAGAAAGAGGTAACAGCCAAATCCAGCCCAAGGGCTCAAGTAGTTCATTTACCATGAATAGTTTTCAAGAAATACTGTATTGG
Organism: Naja naja; assembly: GCA_009733165.1. Lineage (NCBI taxonomy): Eukaryota > Metazoa > Chordata > Lepidosauria > Squamata > Elapidae > Naja > Naja naja. The sequence continues at coordinate 275,735,984 of CM019149.1, forward strand.
AAAAGAAGTAGAAAATTTATGGATGCATAGATTACTTTTAATCCACATATTGAGCTGGTGACAACTATGTAATCATTTTCACTCTGATGCTTAGCAGGTAACTTTGAAGAAGAATCATAGTCAAAGCTGGGGCCAGGGTTGCACTAAAAGTGTGGTATAAAGCAGATGAAGAACAAGACTAATGAGCAATTCCCCCCCCCCCCAAATTCGTTCACAGGACATATTTTAGAAAGCATAGACAGATGGCGAACCTATGGCACACATGCTGGAAGTGGTATGCAGAGCCATCTCTCCGGGCATGCCAGCCATTGCCCATTGCTCTTCCGGGTTCTGGCATGCACATGGGTGCCAGCCAGCTGGTCTTCGCATGTGCAGGAGTGCCAGAAACCGGAAGAGCAGCTCCCTTGCACACATGCATGTGCTGGAAAGCTGAGTTTCCAGTTTCCGGCACATGCATGCTCTTCACACATGCATGTGCACCAGAAACCAGAAGACCAGGTGACCAGCTCACATGCACATGCATACCAGGGAACTGTTCTTCCAGTTTCCGGTGCTCCCCTGTGCATGCTCACTCTCGTTTCGGCACTCAGTGCCGAAAAGGTTCACCAACACTGCCCTATCAGGTCCATAGCTGTGTGTTTCCATGCCATTATTGTATTTATTATTTTCTAGTTCAGCTGCTAAGTAAGCACAATGAAAGAGAAGGAATTTTTGTGCTGATAGTTCTGCAGATCTTGAGAGAAATTCTTGCTTCATGCTGCTTTAGAGATTCTGGATTTTTTTCAAGATAAGAATGAGAAGAATTCTAGCCATTTTTTAAAATCATGATTAAAGATGTAGGTAGAGATCTTTTTGTTGTTGTTATTCCAAGATTATATTGTTCCTAGACGCCTCAGTCTCCAGTTCAATAAATCTGATTGTAGAAATTTGAATGATGTGTTTTGATGGCTTCAAAACTACTTTTTATAACAACTATTAAAATTATTTTGCAAATGTCTAAAGATGTGAATTCAGTATATGAATACTAGCAATTTATTTTAATTTTGTGAAGCTGTCCTTGAGGAAGATTTTTGTTGCTCTAAAATGCAGCAGTTCTTTGCTCAAATTACTGTTTTGTATTGTCCCATTAGTGTTTCATGATGTTTATTGTTTCTAGAATTGTCAGAGAAGGTGACCTCAAAGTTGATTGTTGGGAAATGGTTTAAAAGAATTAAAACAATGCTGTGAAGTAGTATCTGTGGTTACCTTGAAAAATATCTTGGCTTGGTAAGCTATTCAAGACAAGCAAGGTTAAGTTCTGTTTTAAAGCAAGAGAACATTAAAGGTACAATACAATAATTTTGACTAAAGTGCTTTTGAAAATATTGGAACCAGACAAAGTGACAAATTAATGATAAAATGGAAATTTTGGAACTCAGGACAGATGTTATAAACATCTGATAGAAAAAAATGTAGATAATTTGACACTATTAGAATTGAAAGAGGAGGATACTGAGACTTGGAAAGTCCTTCTTACTGATAGACTGAAACAGGAAAATATTTCATTTGGATGGGACAAATTGGAAAGTGTGAACTTTACTTTTACTTTTTACTTTACTCTTAAGAGGTTTTGACTGAATTCTGTGCAAAAAGCAAAATAATTCTTGGAAAAATTCAAAGAAGAAAGGAAAGAAATACAAATGGATGTGACAATAACAGATGAGACTACACAAGAGTCTCAAGAGTGCAATAGGAAATTAAAATGGGAAATTAAATAGGATGTTATCCATTGGATTATATCGATATTGATTTTTCTAATTTTTTGGCCTAATTACAAATAACATGGAATATAAATGTTCCTCAAAAGATGGAGAAATCATTAAAAAATAAAACAAAGATATAATTTACTTACAAACACCCTCCACACACACACACAATATTTAATATACAAAAATTGGGGTGAAGAATTTATTTCACCAGAAAAGAGAAAAAAGAAAGATTATATTTTTGAATATAACCCCCCAATTAAAACCTGAATTTATATTGTCTGATGACGATGGTAGACATGTTGGGATGAGAACTCTGGATTGATTTGTTCTATGATCCATTTATCTGTTTTCATGGCTGAGAAAACAAGCACCAAAATTTTTGAATGCCAAAGTTCAAAGGAATCAATATTGCTTTTATTTTGCTTCTTTAGAATCTACATTCTGCTTCCATAAAGTGTTACAACAAAAATTGCCTGTATAATTGGGAAGTTTGGTTTTCTTTCTGTTTGATAGAAAATCCCATTTTTTACTTTATGCTGTTTGACTTTCATTATGAGAGGTTCCAGATCATTTGCTTTCAGAGCAGTATCTTTAGCATAACACAGATTATTGATGTTTTTTCCTCCAATTTTATATCTTCCAATCCAGCTTCCTTCACTATATATTCAGCATATATGTTTTGGGGATTGGCATCCATAAACTACAGAATTTCAGTATACTTTTTCCATTTTTGCTTGTTCTTCTTTGAATGAGTTACTATCTTTCCATTGGGGTCCTTAGCTTACCAAACCAAGGTTAAAACTTTCTTCTGAGTTCTGAGATTTTTTTTGAAGACTTTCCTTGTGTTTTTTTTTCCAGTTTTCATCTTTGATGTCCTTACAGATATTAATGTAATCCTGCTTCTTTATCTTCTAACAGCTCTCTGAAATTCTTTGTTATATTCCCTCTTGAGCTCTATCTTTTGTGACTTTAGCTTCTCTTTACTTCTTTCCATGGTTTCTTTTAATAACCAGTTCACTTTCTTCTATTTCTTGATCTTTGGCAGTCTCTTTTAAGATTCATCCTTAACAAGTTCTTTAATTCCATTCCATAGTTCCTTTGGTTTCCTATCAATGAAGCTCAGGACTTCAAAAGGAATTCCTATTCTATCTCCTTCAAAATAGTGGTTTGATGCTTAAAAACATATTGTGGAAACTGTTGGCTTTCTTCTTCCATTTAGCTTGTATGTAGCATTTCATAATCCGTTCCATTGTTAAGCCCTGTGATCATGGAACATCTTTGTTGTTATAACTGAGCTTTTCCATCTCCTGATATACTAATATCAGTTTGGTGTTAATATATTTCATCTGCTTATGTGCATCTATATAGAATTCTTTTAGCTGTTGGATGACATTTTCCTCCTTAAATTTTTTCTGATTTTGGATGTCCAGACTTCAATCGCAAGCAGCATATCTTGTATGATGTATCAAGTTCAGATTTGATTTAATTTGACCATTGAACTTGCCAATTTCCCTTTCTTCTTCATCAGCAACTGCAGCATAAACCTGGATAATCATATTAAAGAGTTTTTCATAAAGGCTAACTGCTATTAACTGGTTATTGGCTACATTTTATGAAATTTGTTGTAGATGGGTGAAGTATAATAAATACATTTTCATTTTTGGAAACATAATAAATAAATTTTCTTTTTTAAAAAAGAAACACCATTGAATTCAATTTTTTGTAATCTGAGTCAGTCTGATTCAGTCTAGCCATTTTTAGCGAGCATATGAATTGGTGCTTAAAAATTATAGGACAAGAAATGATGCTCAGTCTGAAAAGAATGCCATTTAATATCTCCCTGCTTCCTCTTTATTTGGTGCTCTGATTGTTCTTAAATCACCCTTGATTTTCCCAGAAAAGAATAATAGCAGATTTGGATATTTGTCTTCTGGAAAATGATGTTAGGATCAACCCATGCCAGGTTCTTAAATCAACTTATTATTTGTACTCAGAATATAAATGTACCTGTGTGTCAGCTGGCTAGATTTTCTTCCAGTTTCTCATTTCCCATTTGGGCAAGGCCTAGCAAAACCAAAGAGTGTACTTATATATCTAAATTGTTGGATCTTAAACCAAAGATAACTAAAAATGAGACAATGCATGCTTCTGAGATCATGACATGTGTTGATAATTCCATTGTTAATTGTATTTATTTTTATTTTAGGGGTATCATTGTATCTTTATAGGTGCTGTAGAAATTTAAAAGTAATTTTTCCACATATTCCATGTACTGTATTAGCATTCAGAACACTAGGTTTTATACATCTACATTATTAATCAGGATCTTAATTTATACTTCATGTAAATATATAGAGGAGAGCATATAAAAATAAAGAATTAGTTTACTTACGGAAGAGCATCTACATTATTTTTGCCAATCAAATTTATTTTTCAGTTGTTAAATACATTATTGTTGAGTGCATCCAAGCATGAGTCAGACTCATTCACAGAATGGATTCCATATAGATGACCTGTTCACTATGAGATAACTATGGGAAAAGGTTTCATTAAAAATATGGTTTTCCAAGTACGTGTAAATAATTCATAGAATAGCACTATAGTGAGGTGAATGACCAAACCAGAGTCATGAATGAGCACATTTAAAAACTGTTGAAATCCTGTGAAAACATTTATCATTCTTTCTCCAGCTTTCCTATTTTGAATTTAGTTTTCTTGTGCTTGAATTTAGATGTTAATCATGAATGTCTATAGAAATCTTTTTCGAAGCTTTCCTCTCAAATTTCTATAACTGGTTCCAGGCAGTATTGATGGGGGTGGGTGGGGGGATGGGGGAAAGAGATAAGCCTGAGGCCACTGAAAAGTGTAGTGGCGGAGGATCTGATATTCCTGTCTCTCTGCTTAACATCTCATGAAGCCATTAGATGAAATCATTGGTCGGCATGGGATCAGGTATCATACGCAACTGTGCATCTTAGTTCAGGGCCAGCCAAGAGGTGCTGTCAAGATCTTGTTTCAGTGCCTGAAGGCTACTGGGATCTGGTTGAGAATGAACAGGCTTATATTCTACCTTGACAAGACCAAATGACTATGTGATTTAGATTCTCCTGGTATCAAGGACTTCCATCTAATTGAAAATATGGTATCATTTCCCTGGACTGAGTGGTGCACAATTTGGGGATCTTCCTGGACTTATTCCAACTCAACAAACAAGTGGCAGCTGTGATGGTGGGGTTGTTGCCCAAATTCATTACTGTACCAATTAACACACTTTCCTGGACTAAAAATCTTTTCTTTTAGTACTCATTCTGTAATCACTTTGCATGTGGATTATTGTAACACAATCAACAAGGACCTACTTTTGAAGATTACTTAGATGCTGCAGATGATCTAGGATTCAGTAGCATGATCAGTTATGGACACAACCTGGTGGTATGCCTATATAATTACTTGTATTGTGTGAGCTGCACTGATTACCAGTAAAGTTCTAGATAAAATTCCAGGTATTGGTTGTGAGATTAGGGAAGTATATGTGGTGTTTTCCATTCCCTTAAACTTCTATCCTGGTCCTAATAAATTTTTCATTGCTAGATTCCCCAGGATTGTTGTATTGCATATTTCTAGATTATGTGCCGGGCTTAAAGCTAGGACTAAGCAGAGGCTAATTCAGTATCTGATACTTGCTACTTTCCTTGAAGAGCCTTAGTTTCAGTATATCTCCCCCCTTGCTGCCCCCTCAACTCACCAGGCCAGTGATGCTGTAATCTCTGCTAGGAGGCTGAAGACTTTCCACTAAGAATGCAATGAAACATTGTTCTCTCCTACATTTCACATTTATTAAAAGATTTCATCTTCTCCTGTATAATGTCTGCATCACAAAACAAATCATCAGCTTGCTTTGACCCTGGCACTATTTTATAAGCTTAATAATAATAAATCTATGTCTTGAAATAGTTTCAGCAGATTATAGCAATCAATCAACATTCAGGGAGCCTCAAACCATTAATGTCATCAGCACTGATCCAGCACCTAGGAATCTATCTAAATCAACCATTATTACTAAAAATGCCCCTTAAGACCATAAGATAAAAGTAGTTATTGTTATAGTTTTTTAAAAATAAAATCTGCATAGGAGTTTATTGAAATAATATTTTGCTTGTAATGTAAGTACTGTATCTATTAAATATGAAGGGAATGTATTATAAGCTACAGCCTCAAATATTTGTGTTAAAATAAGTTCAATATTCAAATGGTGTTATATCTTTCCATTCTTTCAAAAACCATTTTTAAAAAAAATGCTAATTTCATTGTTAATGTTGCTGATTTAGTTCCAGGACTGCTGTGCTCCACATTAGTTATCCTGGATTAAACATTACCCCATGATCAAGGCATCTACGTTGTTACATTTGGAACTTTGGCTCTCCAGGAGGTGGTTGGTTTCTGTGACAGTGTACCACTGGCCCAAGTGAAAGCATTTAATACCAGATTATAGCACACGAAACCTCTAAAAATGCAAGGAACTCAAGGTCAAAACTGGTCATCTCTATGCGGCAGCCTAAGCTGTTTGTTTCCTATATGACTCCTGGCCATTCCTGTAACCAACTCTAAAATAATAGTAATAGTACTAATAACTTATTAAATGCTGCCTGACTCACAGCAACTCTAGGCAGTTTCCAGATTGTTAAAAATTATTTTGTAAATTGAAATGGTTTGGAAATGAGGTTGGTTGTTGCTCAGTCCAGTTGATGGCCACCATGGGCCCTTGACTCGTCAGTTGTCTGCTTCTCACCCTTTCTATCTGTTCAGGAAAGATGCAGGAAGTATAAGCCTTACTGCTGATGACTTTGCCAGTAGTCTCCACATTTCTGTCTTTTTTTTTAAGGAAATGATTCTGCCTGTCTAGTCACCATCCTTTCCTTTTGTTTGCCAAATGTTTGTTCCCAGGTAGATACCCACATACTCCCTTCCCACTGTCAGGGTTCCGACCAATACCCTAATAAAATTAAAGTCTCAAGTGAGTAGTCTTTTGGTGATAGGGTAACCATAGAGTGTGGACCTGCCCAAAGTGTACTTGTAAAAAACATACTCTTTCTTAGTTGAGCCTCCATTGCTTTTTTGTAGGAACTTTCTTCAACTTCCAAGGCTAGCCTATAGTCCTGGACCAGAACTGGCATGTGCTTAAGCTGTTGTAGTCATTTATGGGGCATTGCAAAAAAATAAAATAAAATTCTGTATTTAAATAGCAAATGGGAGGGAAGCTACTACTGTGTAACTCCATAATTTGAGAAATGGAAAATAAACTTAGATCATTCTATTGCTTATATTTATGATCTCAGTTGTCATAGAATTGCCTCCAGTCATTTTGTATTGGAAGAATTTGGAGATGACCTTGTTGAATTTGCTATTGAATAATTTGCATGGTGGATAGCTGTTTCATCTATTAGATAATCTTTCAGAATCAGTACTGATACTGCAAATCTGTTCCATATTTAGGTGCATAGTCTTTCTTTACTAGAGGCCAGGCTTTTTCACTAAATGGTGCTTTCTATTTATTTTTGTAGTGAAGAGAATAAGAAAGTTCAAAACTAATCTTAGTAAATCCTTAAGAAAGAGTAAGAATCCCTCTTCATCCAGTATCTCTACAGATCCAGGATTGAGGGGTCAGGCTTGTGACTCCAAATGTTGCAATTGCCTGAGTTGATTTACAGGAGAAGTCTTGGGCCATGTGGAGACTTCATCCTCAGTGAGTGACAAGGAGTCATGAATGGAGACTGAGGGGATCTGGAGCCAAATTTAAGACAAAGATGGAAAAACCCTGCTACCTAAATATCTGTAGCTCCAAAAATCCTCTGAGCATCCTACAAATTTATGAGAGACACAGCAGCAGTGAGTTAAGTGTCAAAAAGCTAAACCTTTTCTTTTGGGAATAATTGTTTGAGAGTACAGGTAGTCCTTGACTTACAACAGTTCATTTAGTGACCGTTCAAAGTTACAATGGCACTGAAAAAAGTGACTGATCGCCATTTTTTTTCACACTTACGACCATTGCAGCATCCCCATAGTCACATGATCAAAACTGAGACGCTTGGCAACTGACTCCTATTTGTAATGGTTGCAGTGTCCTAGGATCATGTGATTACCTTTTGTGATCTTCTGATGAAGAAAGCCAACGGGGAAACCAGATTCACTTGACAAATGTGTTACCAACTTAACAACTGCAGTAATTCACTTAACAATGTAGCAACAAAGGTTGTAAAATGGGGCAGCACTCACTCAACAAATCTCTCACTTAGGAACAGAAATTTGGGCTCAATTGTGGTTGTAAGTCAAGGACCAGAGGTGGTATTCAGCAGGTTCTGACCAGTTCTGGAGAACCGGTGGTGGAAATTTTGAGTAGTTCAGAGAACTGGCAAATCCCACCTCTGACTGGCTCCGCCCCCCATCTATTCTCTGCCTCCCGAGTCCCAGCTGATCGGTTGGGTCTTCTTTTGTTGCCCTGCCCAGGCTGGAAAGCAGGTTAGTGGGGAGGGAATGGGGATTTTACAGTATCCTTCCCCTGCCATGGCCACCAAGCCATGCCCACAGAACCGGTAGTAAATTTTTTTTGAAACCCACCACTGTCAAGGACTACTTGCAACATCCTGAAAATTAGCAGTCTGAACTGAGCCAATGCAATCCCACTTGTTTAGAGTGCAGAACTGAAGTCTCCGAAATAAAACTTGGTAAGACAATATGACCTGTATTGGCCACAATATCTTCAATCTCTCTGCTTTTGCAACCAGTTCCCTTGATTCTTTCCATACAAACTATTTGGCTTGTATCCTTATCTTGCTTTTCACTTGAACTCTCCTGGATACACCACTTTTGCTTACTTTGATTGATTTTGGATTGTTGATGGTCCAAAGCCTCTGTTTTATTTCTGAGTGGGTGATGGTTCAGATAGAAAAATGTAGTGCATCCTATCTGTCTGCCAAGTAAAGTACCTCCTCTGGGGAAAAGGACAGAAGAGCTGCCAAAACACTTATTCTGTAGTCATTCCTGAGCTTATGATTTCCCATAGGTGGGAACTCTTGCCTTATCCCATCTCTGGCTCTTTCCTGCCTCCCTGCAGAAGTAAGCATGCTATTGTGCCTAAGCTTCTGCTGAGCAGAGGGGTGGCTTTTTCTTGCTATTAAAAATGTAATGAGACAAGGACAAAGAGAAGGTCAATGCACTGGCTGGGTGCCCAATTTTTACTTCCTGTTGACCATCTGGAAGGAGTATTGGCTCACTCAGTGATACCTTTCCATGCCAAGGGTAACTCTGTATGGCAATGTAAGACACCTGCAGGCTGGTGCAAAAATCATTCTGAGGATTTAGGATGAATTGATACCTGGATGAAAGCCTTCCTTCCTTCCCTCTTCCCTCCCTCCCTCCCTCTCTTTGAGAAGGGTAAGACAGTTGAAATCTGACATGAAAAGATCAAATGCCACTACCCCAAAATCAATGTGGGTAAAAATATGAAATGGTACCCTTTTTTTAGTATTCCAATATTGCCTCTTTTCCTGCCAAAAGATAAACAAGCATGCCAGAAAAAAGAGTCATGGCTTTACTTCTTTTGTCGTTGAACAATGGCAATACACTCAGCAGAAAATCACAATTCCAGGAATGGATATTATTTTCCTGCTCCAGAGATTTACATGCTGCCAACATCCTTAGTCTTTTATTTTTAGTAAAAGCAAGGATTTCCCTTTTTAAACAACCACTTATTAAGTTTTGGGGGAACACGTTACAGATGTTATAACCTATGTTCTTATTGGATTAATCAATTTTCATTCCTTACTAGACACTGAGTTGTTGCCACTGTATAATGAAGTCATGAATGGGGTCCAGTAGAGCATTTGGTGATAATATAAGCTGCAAAGGAAGCTTTTATGATGTCTTTTTACTGTAAAAGTTCAGAACAAACAAACAAACAAACAAAAAACTCAGTTACTGTAACAACCAAAAGCATCTGGGAAATGATGTTTATTAACTCCCTACTGATTAAAATCACAAGGATGAGCTCATCTAAAGAATTTCTTTTAGAAGAATATGAAATACAGGTTTTGAACTAGGTATGCAGCTTAGCATAGTAATCTAAAAGGCAACAAATTTACTGTTTTCAGAAGAGTTTTGTGACATATTCCCAAGCCATGTCACAGAGTCATAACCTCTTCCTGAGCTAAATATTTATATTAAATTATCTAATATGTATTAATAATATATTACTAAGAGCATGAGTCTGTACAATGGAGTGAAGTGGCAGTAATATTTACTTTGTGTGAACTAGTGCTTCAAGAAATGACAAAATCATTTATATTAGAATATATTATATTAGAATTTATATTAGAACGTAAGGAAGAAAGATATTAAAAATTTTCTGGTAAATTCTAGGAGGTACTAAATGTAACATCAAGAGATAATTTGGCATTGAAGATGATGTATGATTGATATTTAACACAAATCAGATTTGTATAATTGCATATCAATTATGTGTAGGAAATGTTATCAGTTGTAAGGAACTTTTTATCACCTTTGGTGGACAAGTAAGAAAACTCAGAGTAATAGGGTTCAGAATGCATTTTAATTTAGAGAATTCTTAAAAGAAGTGTACAACTGAAACCAGAATTTTTCTTCTTCTAGATATGATGGATAAGCAGTTGGAGAAAAAAACCCAGAAATTTGTCTCTATGTTTCTATATATAACATAATTATATAATATATAATAGCATATATATACATATTGCTAATATAATGTTATATAAAACACTAATCCAGAATAATCTTGAAAGAAATTGGGAATTTAAGGAAAGGTGGATATACTTTAATGAAAATACTGAGACCTTCTACGACTGAGATAATAGAATACCAAAAACAGTTTTGGGGGAACATATTTAAGAAGTGACTCCACTAGAAAAGATGAAAGGGAGCAAAATAGCTGTTAGGTAAGAAAGGCAGATGAAATCCTCATCAAATTGTTTGGTACTTTAGGGGAAGAATTAGTTAAAATGCCAACCATTATTTTAACAAATATGGAACAGAATTGTGAGAGCAGATTGGAAGAGATTGGTGTATATGCTGAAAAGAATATATAACAGAATGTGCAAGCTGTTGATTACCTATGCTAGTACTTAGTACAAGTGAAGTTTTGCTTAAGTTGTGTATTGTAATACATTGAAAGAGAAATGCCAAAAGAAAAGGTGAGTTTTAGAGAAGGCAGAGGGATACAGTTAATATAGGATGCATAATGGTGAAAGCAAGATAATACATAAAGATTTAATGTTGTTTCATTGACTATACCAAGGTTTTTGACTATAGATTATTCCAGGATGCAGCATATATTAAGGCTAATGGGTACACCAGAATACTTGCTGATTCTTACAGTGAAGGAAAAAGTACTGTAACAATTGAAGTTGGAGTAACAGAGTGATTCAGAGTGGGGCAGGGAATGAGAGAAGGGTGTATGTTACCTCAAATCTACTTTCATTGTATAGATAATAGATCAGAAGAATGGCACAGCTAGGAGAGTTGACAGCTGGAATGAAAACTGAAGGTTGAAACACCAATAATTTGATTTATAAAGATAATGTCACTTTGGTAACAAAAAATAAAGAAAACTCAGAAGAGTTCACTCTGAAAATTAAAATGCAAAGTGAAACATCCAGTCTAATATTAAATATTAAAAGAGAAAGGAATACAGTAGTTAGCTGTGTACTTGGGCTCCAGAATAGATTAATTTAGAGAGTGTGTTATTTATTTTATTTATTTATTTATTTGAACTTATATGCCGCCCCATCTCCGAAGACTCGGGGCGGCTTACAACTAAAACAGGAACAATAAATACTTAAAAAACGATTAAATTAGATTAGATTAGATTAGATTAGATTAGATTGGGCAAATGAAGAGGAGACTAATCTTAGAGAGGAGGACAGTGAGAGACTTGGCCAAGATCATGATGGATGGAGATATTTTAATAACAATAACAATCAGATTAATTACAGTAATGGCTTTTGCAATGACTGTGTATGGTTGCAATAGTTAGATCCTGAAAAGAATAAGAGAACAAAGATAAGATACTGCTGAGTTAAAATTATGGATCTGGGGACAATTACTAAGACTGCCAAGGATTCTTAATAATATATAAAAGCAGACTGGTCCCATGAAGCAATGATCAGAAAGTAGAAACTCACATACCATTGAAATGTGATATGAACACATGATGGATTAACAAAAATGGTTACACTGGACAAGGATGAGGAAAGTAGAAGACAGGGAAGCCAATGGATTGATGGGGATGGAAGAGATTATGAACCTCCTTGGAAGAGCTTCAAGTTATTAGTAAAGTATCAGGATGATGAACATCTGTGGATGCTACTATCAGCAGCTGAACTTTACTCAGTAGCCCTGAACTAATAAATGTTACGTATGTATAGAAATTAAATGGTAACACGAAGCAGAAGAGTAGCAAGATTATATTGTTGCATGGATCAGTACTGTGCATCTTTTTAGGATGTGACCAGTGGTGGGATTCAGCCAGTTCACACTAGTTTGGTAGAACTGATACCTAATTTTTTTGCTGAGTTGGCAAACTGATTGGATGTGTTCTAGAAAATCTGTATTTTCCAGAACACGTCTGGTTTTTGTTCAACTTCCTTCCAAGAGGGGAAAAAAGACCCTCCCTAAAAGTCCAAGAGAGGACTTTAAATTTATAATTTGCAATATACTGTAGAATTGAGATTATTTGATTCCATGGTAGTTTTAAGGAAGTTTTAGGCTCTTAATCCATGTTCAAAGTATGATAGCTCTGTCATAGCCTTGTGTCACTAAGAGTCTTATCTGGCTAAGAAGATAAATGCTAATTCATCTTCTGTGCAATTGCTTTATAATCTAAACAGGAAATACTTCTTGGGGGAATAAAATGAGATGAAGCCATCCCAAAATATTCAGCTCTGCACTTTACTCTTGATTCATGACCTCTTGTTTTTTAAGCTGCCTTCTGTTCTTATCTTGGGTCTTGCAAATTGAGGGGCTTTTCAAAACATCTGTCTTTAACTTCTGACCTTTCTATTAACCTGTGCAAACTATGGGCCAGACTGCACGCATTGACAGCAGACTCAAAATGCAAATCTATATCAGACTGTTGTGAGGAGCAGGTGATGAATCTGTTTTCAAGAATATAAAGGCTGCATAGTAAAGGCAGATTATTCCTTCATCACTTGTGCCTTAGTTTCCTGCACCAATCATCAGAGCCAACCAAGGCTTTATTTCTCACACAGCTTTTGATTGTAAAACTAAACCCCAATGAAGAAAAACATTTGGGGAAGGACTTATTCATTTATTTGTATAAATGAATAAAGTGATTTAAGTGCCTGGGAATGAATTGCAGATAGTTAAGCCACAAGTAGGGAAAGCGCTCACTGCCTGTCACCAATTTGATGGTTCTAGTATTAGTCATACTTAAAGTAAATCCATTCAAATTAATGAGATTTAAGTTCGACCTGAATAACATAAATCTGCTTTAAGCATGACTAGGACTGGATTCAACCCAACTGTAGAAAGAGGTGGAAATTGCATGATTTACTTTAAGATGAAGGTTTTTCTTTTTAATTGTACTTCATGCCATTTCAGACTGGGTGGATATACTGTTTGAGCCATATGGATTAATACTGGATTTTGAGGCCTGGGCATATGTATTATCGTTATTATCAATTTAAGTTTTTATGTTTATCATTTCTTTTGTTTTAATCATCTGTGTGCTGTCCAAAATCACTCTTGTAAGATAGGCAACTATATAAATTGTCTCATTCAATCAATAAATTTCAATTACATAGGTATATCTCAAAACGTTGTCTTTGCTTTCCATCAGGAACATTGTGCATTTTTTAAAAAATGAGAAAAACTACTAATGCAATAATTGTACAAATATATCTGGACCAATAAGATTAATACTTTCCATCTGGAAGCTCAGGTTTGGTCAATTTTTGACAAGTAATAGCCTTCACAACTAGCAAATCTGACAAAGATATCTGAAAACAGCATTTGGAGAAATCATTTTGTACTACAACACTGCAGACAGTGGTATCTGATTCTGGAGATTTTGTTCTGAAAAATCCAGTTATAATGGAATTTGCAAATACCAGTAAGGAATGATATATTCATTTCATATTTTGAAAGGAGAAAAATATTGAAATTACATCCTAAAATGTAGATATATAAATGCCAATTTTGTCTCATTTTTAATGATACCCAGGTTAGTGGGGAATTTGAATGGAATGGTGTAAAATAATATAATAATATGTAATATAATAATATGTAAAATAAGCCATACAGTTTAGAATAGGCTGACTTGCCCACTTTATTGCTAAAATTATTCATTTTGTACACTTTAGGTGGTATTCCTGAATATTCCAATCTCACAAAACTCAGAGAACATTCAGTCTTTACGCTGCTAAATTCAGAGCAGAGTATAAATCCTTAGCTTGTGATATAGATATTCTATATACATTTTACACTGGGAAAATCCCACTATTCAACTACTTCATGGAGAAGCTTCTCTGTTCCCATTTGAATCTTTCTGGCCTTGGACAGAAGATATCACATATCAGGGACAGGGTTATTTTCCTCTAAGAAGGTCACAAAACCTTAGAAGACCAGCAATTTAAAACAGTTACACAAACATTCACAAGGAGTAATTAAGTCTGTGGTTCTATTGTCTGTAAACAGTTTGGCGGGCTAAAAAATTTGCTAAAATACATTTTGGATAAGACTGTGAACCTTATGGTGGGAACCAGTGGTGCTCAGGTCAGTTATGCAAATACGCAGTAACTGCTTGGCTTCAAGGTTATTAAGCCCCTTGTTTAGCAGGTAGAAAAAGTCACAAGTAATGGCCAAGCTAAAAAAATAACTGGCAGTAGACAGACAATCACTTGTAAGGTATGTCATCCTTCTTGTTGACCATAAAGATTTTAAAGTAATCAAATGTTTGCAAGTCTTTGGCTAAGTTTAGCTTAGGAAGCAAATTGAGCTCAGGTTCAAATTATCCTGTTTGAACACATTATGTGGAAACTGTTAAGTTTGCATGAAGAGACAGACGCGAAGAGCTTCAGTGAAGAGTTTATTAGTGACTACAGCTCGAATGGACCCGTCTTGGCTGGGCTACGGCTGCTACTTATAGCCAGCAGCCACAGTTGCCAGCCAATCAGAGTGCAGGGTTTTCCCATACTTTTCAAACCAATCATATTTGACATTTTACAAGAACAATTCAAACTAAACCAATGACATTCAAACCTACATACATAACACCCCTCCCCACTAGGTTCAGTCCATACCAAACCCCAACCTATCTAATGTATTCTTTTAAATAGGTGGGGCTCTTACGTGTACGTTGAGACCTTCGTGGTTCAGAAGTTTTAACATTTTCACCCAGTGAGAGAGGAAATGTGTCTGCTGACATTTCCCTACTGGGACTTCCTGTGAAAGAAGACCCTGTTTGATTGTTAGAATCTGGTCTCTCCTCCCAACCCATCTCCATTCCAATGTCAGCACCCAAGTCAGGTGTGTGTTTCACTTCTAAGGATGGATTTTGGCATTGTGACAGGTTTTGGAATGGTTCCTGTCATAATGGCTCGTTACACAGGATGGATTCTTGCTTGCTGATTATCCTCCTGCTCCTCCCCTTCCCTAGAATTGATATCAGGTGAGGAACTAGAGAGGAACAAGTGATGTTCCTGAGAAAACCTGATCTAAGTTGATCAATGTGCCTGCTCCAGAGATTCCATCCTCTGTTTGCACCCTGTAAGAATGGGGCCTGTGATTTGAGTATCTCAGCAGGAATCCACAAAGGTTCACCCATAAGGTTCTTAGCATAAACAGAATCACCCACACTGAATGTAACTTTGGAAGTGGAATCTAGTGGAGCCGTAAGGGGATGAAGACGGTCAAGGGAAGACCAGTTTCCTACCCATCAACTCTGCTGGGGATAAGTTATTAGATGGGTTAGAGTGATGCTGAACACTAAGAAGTTTTTCAACTTTCTCAGTGATGTCCCAGGACCCAGTTGCTGAAGCTCCTTGGTAAAATGTACCATGCTCAGTCCGCCGTTAGTCAAGGGTGCCCAGGGCAGTGAGGGCATGTCTGATACCTGTTGTGCTAAATAGGATTCAAAAGGTTGGATGTAAATTGAGGGCCATTGTCAGAGACAAGAACATCAGGTAACCCGGTTACAAAAAGTTTTTTTTAAAATAAATTTATTGTATAATCACACACAGACAAACATAAACTTAAACAACATATAACCAAACACAAACATACATTAAATTTGGAACAGGTATTGCTGAGCTCATCTCTTGTCCAATGTACATCAAGTCCAGTTTAAGAAAGGCTATTGGATCTTTCTCCTGTCCAGCCATCCATAAAAATTAATTCCATATTTTATAATAGTCCACTGCTTTTCCTGTTTTATTTCATAGTCAATTTGTCCATCTCCACCCATTACAATGATTTTCCTAGTATTTGCTTCAGTTGGAGTTTCCAGTATTTTTCCAGTTTTGCAAAGCCATCCTTGTTGCCATAACAATGTGAATCATTAAGTAAAAAGTGTCTTTCGGGTATGTCCTTTTGGTTACAAAAAGTTTTTTGAGCTGCTTGCTGACAGCATCAGTTGTGGTGGATGCCAGGGATTAATTTCTGCCATTTTGAATATGCATCTACCATAATAAGAAAGGTGTGCCCTCTGGTAGGGCCTGTGAAATGGGCCCCTAGGACATTCCCATTCCTGTGGGGGGGCAAGAGGTGGGGCAGGCCTTGATCATCAGACAGTTGGGACAAGATAACCCACAACCATTTTGTCAATACCTGCCACCATACATAACTCCTACAATCTTCATCCTACAATACCAGGATGACCCTCATGTAACATTTCCAAACCTCTCTTTGTAGTTTTGCAGGAATAATCCACCCTGTTACCTCCCACAAAATACATCCTCTTAATGCAATCCAAAGTTTCCTCTATCAAAAGCAAGGCTTCAGGTAGACCAAAAATGTCCTAACCCAGCCTATAACAGGAGCCAGGACTGTCTTTGGCAGTCTCTGGCAATTTCAGCATGAACTGGAAGTTTGGCAACAGTTTCTAGAAAAGGTGTGTTTGTGGTTCAAAGTCCCTCTTGTGGCAAGGAAGTGGGCAACAACTCAGTGCATCAGCATGTCCAATGTCCTTGCCAGGCTTGTGGATAAGTTTGTAAGAATAAGCAGCAAGAAATTCATTCCACCTCAGCATTCTTGGTGACAGGATAGTAGGTGTAGGTTTATCTCCTGCCACAATGCTGGGACTCAGGAAACAGAGAATAGATGGGGGTGGGGCCAGTCACAGGTGGTATTTGCCGGTTCTCCAAACTATTCAAAATTTCCGCTACTAGTTCTCCAGAACTGGTCAGAACCTGCTGAATACCACCTTTGATGGAAACCCAGCTCTCTAATGCTGGGAAAGGGGGGAGGAAAAAGAAGAAGAGGATGACCAGCAGTAAAGTGGATGGACTCAGTGGCAATGGTGCACTGTGGGAAGACCTGAAAGGTTAGGGACAGATTGTCTCAGAGAAACTCTGACTATACGGTTGCTAAGAGTTGACACTGACTTGTTAGAAGAAAACCAATCAAAACTATAAAATAACAGACTGTTAGTGATTTACTGTAGAATCCTGGTCAGGGAAGTCTAGCAGTTCGTTCATGAAGAAGAGCACAGTGGTTCCTGACCTGTAACAATTTTGCTGTTGGCTCAAGTCTCACGCTTTGGTACCAGAACAGGTGGCAACCCAGGGAGATCAATAAACCGAGTTGATGAGTCAGCTAGTCTAGGAGGTAAAATAGAATAAACGGCTTTTGACAGACAGTTGGAGAAACCCATTACTGCTGGGTTTCTCCAACTGCTGAATCCCTCAAATGCAAAACGCCTACTTGTCTGCCAAACTATCATGATGGAAATTCAGGCAAATTTGCTGTGCTTCTTGCTTGATGCAAACAATTTCCTTTAAAGCTGATTAACCTCCTTTTTACTGAGCCCACATATTTATAATTAGCCTGGGAGGTTGAGGAAGTGCCAACCCCAGAGGTGGTATTCAGCAGGTTCTGACCAGTTCTGGGGAACCAGTAGCGGAAATTTTGAGTAGTTCAGAGAACCAGCAAATACCATCTCTGACTGGCCCCATCCCCATCTATTCTCTGTCTCCCAAGTCCCAGCTGATAGGCTGGGTCTTCTTTTGTTGCCCTGCACAGGAGAATGGAGCTGGAAAGTGGGTTAGTGGGGTGGGGAGGGTATGGGATTTTGCAGTAACCTTCCTCCAGGAGTGGGAGAGAATGGGGATTTTGCAGTATCCTTCCCCTGCCATGCCCACCAAGCCACACCCACCAAGCCACACCCACAGAACTGGTAGTAAAAAATTTTGAATCCCACCACTGGCCAACCCCTTTCTGATTCAAAACAGCCCAGTCTTGGGCATCTGTGAAAATATTGTGGCACTCCTTAGAACTTCTAGAATTCAGCCAAACAAGTGATTGCCAATTATAAAATGCACGACCTATGGCAGCAGGCAGGAATATACTGAATTCAGCCATTAGTTGAGGATATAGGTATGGTAGGTTCAGATAACTAAGGTTTAAACTGATCTGATCAGAGAGTTTTAGTTGAAATATGGGATGAATACATTTATCAAGGCATCCCTGGTACATGATAGCATTAACACACATTTGTTTGGCTGTTTACAAAAGATTAAGAATTGCAGGTTGCAGCCAGAAAAGGTGGTTGCCACTTTTCACTTTCATATCCTTCAACTGCACTTGAGATAGTTGGTAAGTTGAGCCAATGCAGCTGTGAGCCAGCAGAGGTACACCACTGTCTGATAAGATTTTATGACAACAGACTTTTGTCTGTATTAGTGTTTCTCAACCTGGATAACTTTTTAGATGGGTGGACTTCAATTCCCAGAATTCCCCATCTGACTCTCAGGTCTCAGACCTCAGTTCATCAACCCATTTTAATCCATATTAGCATAATCCACCAATTTGGTGAGCTATTTTGGAGGTTACTTTAGTTAATACACTCTGCAAACTAGCCTGCCAAATTTGTGGATTATACTAATATTATTTTAAAGTGAGAAACAGACACCTTTTCCTTCCCATTGGTTTTGTGATTGGAGCTCAGGTTCCCACTATCCAATTTCAAATACCTTAAGGAATTTATTCATAAGAACTTATAAAAATGCTTTATTCTGTTTTTGCCCTCTCCTGCAGAACTGAAGTCTCTTCCTGTAATTGAATTCTTGGAACAGTTGCAAAAGGCAACTATCAGCCTATCAGTTGGCTCTCATGGAACTGATCCGCATAAAAAAGAGAAGCAGGGATGTTTAAGTTCCTTTGATTTTTCCTGTGGGAAGTTTGAAAGTCATCCATTGGCTGATGTTCTTGCAAAGAATTATAAATCATAATTACCATGATTTTCTAGAGAAGTTCTTGATTATTGATATATTCTACACCAGTGAAGTCAAGTCTTCAATATTTCATTACGTCTTTATACTAAGATAGCTTGGGCCACCATATTTCCTTGAAAGGAATTGGAAACATCCTGCTCAAGGACACTTCATTCCATCATGGAGACTCCACACCTACCATCCCAATTAGAAATAGACAGTACTTCAGGAGTTTGCTGTTTTACTGAAAACGTGCTCCTAATCATACTGCACTGATCACACCATTGGCTTGTCTTACTAAAAAGGAGGTTCTGTTAAGATAGATACTGGTAGGCCAACAATCTCTTTTTGGCTAAAACATGTATTTACTTCTCAGCCCATCCTTCATCATCTACTCATCCTCTGTACTGGCTGATGCTTCTGATTTCTCCTTATACTTGTGATTCTCCAGTGTGGTCCAGTGCTTATGAATAACTTCCTCTTTTATATATTAATATATTTCCATGTTTTGACTTCTTAATGAAGAATGTTTGGCCAATAGTGATAACTTTCAGCATTGACACAATCTTCTCAAAGCACTAATATCCTGTAGAGATTTAAATAGATCCTGGGTAATTGGAATTCTTATAAATACACAAGATAACAGTTGCCTTTTAACATCAACAACACAGTGCTGGCTCGTGTTTAACTTGTGGTCAATCAGAACATCCAGACCCCTTGTTACTTTCACATGTAATACTGCCCAGCCAGGTCTCTCCCCCTCTGTACTAGCAAATGACTTTTTTTTTCTTACCTGACTGTGGAAGCTAGGTCATCGCTAACAGCTGGGAGGCATCAAATGTGACAAGTACTCCATATTAATTCAGAAAGAATGAAAATGCAGGTGTTTAAAACCCAGGGCTGCAAAACTGCTGTTTTAACACCAGCAAAGGCACAAGAAGGCTAAAGATTATTCCTCTCAGGAAAATTTCAAATGTAGCTAGATCATATCCATCAGTTGTTTTAAGTTTAACAAAGAAAATGAGCTAAATTATGAGACATGAGAGATTTGAGTTTTCCTGCTGAATTCTGATCAGAGCAATCTGACATTGGGGGTGGTGTATGTAGAATTTGTAATAATTTCTTGGCCTCTATCTGTAATTTAATTCATCTCTTTCAATTATGATTGCATTCTTCTAAGTCCATACTTGACTTACACATTCAAGGTGGTGGGAAGCCAAATTTTAAACAACTGGTTTGGCCTGGTAGGTGTGTGGGCCAGCTGTCATGTGAATAGGTGGGCATACCCATCCACTCCAGCCCCACCTCCCAGCCACTCACCTCAAAAGGACAGGTAGGATTCAGCCAGTTGGGCCTAATCCCATCACTGGCTGGCCCTGCCCGCACCCATTTTTTTCAGCCTGTTTTGGGGCCATTTTCAGGCTGTGTTTTGGGCCATTTTCAGGCTGTTTTTCAGGCTGATTTCAGGCTGATTTTGGCTGGGAAAATGGCCTGAAAACAGCCCATAAAACAGGTCATTTTCCAGGCTCTTTTCAGGCTGTTTTCAGGCCATTTTTCAGGCTGATTTTAGGCTGATTTTTGCTGGAAAAACAGCCAGAAAATAGCCTGAAAAATAGGCTGTTTTTCAGGCTGTTTTCAGATAAGTTTTTGGGGCCTTTTTCAGGCTGTTTTTGCCCCCCAAATGACCCAAAAAACAGGCGGGGTGGGGCCAGCCATTGGTCCTGATTTTGCTGCCCAATCTGCACAGAATTGGAACAAGGGGTTTGGGCAAACCCATCCGAATCTGCAGCAGCCCACCTCTGCACATCTGGGAAGGATGAGCTGTAGAATGATACATTTGCACAAGATATTTGTTAAGTTTGCATGAAGAGTCAGACGTGAAGAGCTTCAGTGAAGAGTTTATTAGTAACTACAGCTCAATGGACCCGCTTGGCTGGGCTACGCTGCTACTTATAGCCAGCAGCAGAAGTTAGCCAATCAGAGTGCAGGGTTTTCCACACTTTTAAACCAATCATATTTGACATTTTACAAGAACAATTCAAACTAAACCAAACATTCAAACCTACATACATAACACCCCTCCCACTAGGTTCAGTCCATACCAAACCCCAACCTATCTAATGTATTCTTTTAAATAGGTGGGGCTCTTACGTAATGCTGAGACCTTCTGGTTCAGAAGTTTTAACATTCTCACCCAGTGAGAGAGGAAATGTGTCTGCTGACATTTCCCTACTGGGACTTCCTGTGAAAGAAGACCCTGTTTGATTGTTAGAATCTGGTCTCCTCCCAACCCATCTCCAGCCCAATGTCAGCACCCAAGTCAGGTAGTGATGTACAATCTTCCACTTCTAAGGATGGATTTTGGCATTGTGACAGGTTTTGGAATGGTTCCTGTCATAATGGCTCGTTACATGGGGTTGATTCTTGCTTGCTGATTATCCTCCTGTTCCTCCCCTTCCCCTAGAATTGACATCAGGTGAGGGAACTAGAGAGGAACAAGCGATGTTCCTGAGAGAACCTGGATCTAAGTTGATCAATGTGCCTGCTCCAGAGGAGTCCATCCTCTGTTTGCACCCTGTAAGAACGAGGGCCTGTGATTTGAGTTATTCTCAGCAGGAATCCACAAAGGTTCACCCATAAGGTTCTTAGCATAAACAGAATCATCCACACTGAATGTGCGAACTTTGGAAGTGGAATCTAGTGGTGCTGGGTGCTAAGGGATGAAGGCGGTCAAGGGAAGACCTAAGTTTCCTACCCATCAACAACTCTGCTGGGGATAAGTTATTAGATGGGTTAGGAGTGATGTGCTGAACACTAAGAAGTTTTTCAACTTTCTCAGTGATGTCCCCAGGACCCAGTTGCTGAAGCTTCTCCTTGTAAAACGTACCATGCTCAGCCCGGCCGTTAGTCAAGGGTGCCCAGGGGCAGGGGCATGTCTGATACCCTGTTGTGCTAAATAGGATTCAAAAGGTTGGATGTAAATTGAGGGCCATTGTCAGAGACAAGAACATCAGGTAACCCTGGGTTACAAAAAGTTTTTGAGCTGCTTGATGACAGCATCAGTTGTGGTGGATGCCATAGGGATTACCTCTAGCCATTTGGAATATGCATCTACTATAATAAGAAAGGTGTGCCCTCTGGTAGGCCTGCAAATCAATGTGAATCCTAGACCATGGGCCCCTAGGACATTCCCATTCCTGTTTGGGGGTGAGAGGGGCAGGCCTGACTACCTGACAGTTGGGACAAGATGCAACCCAGTTTTCAACCATTTTGTCAATACCTGGCCACCATACATAACTCCTGGCCAATCCCTTCATCCTTACAATACCAGGATGACCCTCATGTAACATTTCCAAAACCTCTCTTTGCAGTTTTGCAGGAATAACCACCCTGTTACCCCACAAAATACATCCTCTTAATACAGATAATTCAGTTTGCCTGGACTAAAAGGTTGGGCCAGGTGAGGTAGATCTTGAAGAGGCCAACCTTTCTTAATCCAGCCTATAACAGGAGCCAACAAAGTGTCTTTGGCAGTCTCTCTGGCAATTTCAGCAGCATGCACTGGAAGCTTGGCAACAGTTTCTAGGAAAAAGGTGTGTGTTTCAGGTTCAAAGTCCTCCTTGTGGCAAGGAAGTGGGCAACACTCAGTGCATCAGCATGTCCAATGTCCTTGCCAGGCTTGTGGATAAGTTTGTATGAATAAGCAGCAAGAAATTCAGTCCACCTCAGCATTCTTGGTGACAGGATAGTAGGTGTAGGTTTGTCTCCTGCCACAATGCCTAACAAAGGTTTGTGATCTGTAACAATGGTAAATGTTCTCCCATACAAATATTCATGAAATTTCTTGACAGCTGCAACAATTGCCAATGCTTCCTTGTCCATTGGCTGTAATTCCTCTCTGCTTTGGTCAAAGTGTGAGAGTAAAATGCAATAGGGGCTTCTCCTCACTGGGAAGCCTGTGGCTCAAAACCCCCACTCCAAAGGATGCATCACAAGTCAGTACAACAGGCAAATTCTCAGAGAACTGTATCAGTACAGCATCAGACGTGATTAGTCTTTTAATACTGTTAAATGCTGATTGTTCCTTCCTCCCCAGACCCAAACAGACTTTTTGTCAAGTAATCTGTGCAATGGTTCTGCAATGGTTGCCTTCTGAGGTAGGAACATGTGATAAAAGTTAATGAGTCCAAGGAAGGCTTGCAAATCTGTTTTGCATTTAGGTCTAGGGCTTCTTTGATTGCTTGAACCTTGGCATCTGTAGGTGGATGCCATGCTTGTCAATCATATAGCCCAGAACTCAACCTTGTCAGTTTTAAGAGTGCATTTTTTCTTCCTTGACTTTTAACCCCGCTTTCCTGAATCTGGTAAGGACTTCTCTGAGTCTTTCTTGTAACTGAGTGTCATTTTCAGCAGAGATTAACACATCATCAAAGTAAGGCACTACCCCTGGCAGTCCTTGGAGCATCCTTTCCATAAGGCTTTGAAAGATGCCTGGTGCCACGCTTACTCCAAATTGTAACCTTTACATTTGAAGGCACCTCTATGAGTCACAATGGTTTGGGCCTCTGCAGTGGCATCATCAACTGTTAGTTGTTGATATGCCTGGGCCAGATCCAATTTGGCAAAGACTGTACCCCTGCCAAGTGAATGTAATAGATGATGCACCACTGGAACTGGGTATGCTCTGCTGCAGCATGGTTCAGTGTCCCCTTATAGTCCCCACAGATTCTTACTGACCCATCAGTCTTGACTGGTGTGACTATGGGTGTCTCCCATCTGGAGTGGTCAGTGGGCTCTAAAACTCCTTGAGCTATTAGTTTATCTAATTGTGCATCAATTTTTCCTTTAAAGCAAATGGGACCCTTCTGGGCTTTAAACGAATTGGGGGCACCTTGGGATCTAGGTTGAAAGTGATAGGGGTCCCCATATACTTGCCCAATCCTTCGCTGAAGACCTCTGGAAACTCAGACTTCAAGGCCTCCTCCCATTCAGAGTTGCTCACGTGATTGATGCCAGTCACCTCGATGCCTAGTGGATTGAACCACTCAAGTCCCAGCAAGCTTGGGCGATCCTTGTCCACGATGGTCAGGGGCAAACGTTTGTGTGGCCTTTGAACTTCACGTTGAATTCTCTTGTTCCAACTACTGGAATCTTGTTCCCTTGGTAGTCTTTAAGAGTCAGTGCTTGCTTCTGGAAATGTTTCTTCTGAATGTTGGGAAGTAGCCTGTGAATAGTGTCCCATGACACCATAGATAAATAGGAGCCTGAGTCCACTTCCATTTGGCAAGGCCTTCAATGAGTACCTTCACATGTACTTTTCTGCTTCTAAGGGTGAAGAATGACCAATGGTGACTGTTTGATGAGTTTCATTCTTCCCATTTGCTTCTGAGTTGCGCCCCATTTTCTCACTGAAGTTGTTGGGCTTGAAATCTTTGTCAGGAAACTTTCTTCTGTGTGGTGGAGTTCTGGATGATTTGCAGACTCTTGCTAAGTGACCTCTTTTTCACAACGAAGGCAGATGGTATCAAGAACTTGCATTCAGTGTGGTCCCCACAACCTCTGCAATAAAAGTCTTGCCTTTTTCTTCCCAGGTCTTTTTCTTTCCATTCTGAGTCTATAAATTCCTTCCTCCACCTCACTACAGTCTGATTCAGAATCTATTTGCTCATGAGTTGTTGTGGACTTTTCCACATCAGAATGGCTTGAGGCCTTGTTTCTTCATGGCTGCTGAGGACTTAGTGGCTTCTGCTGAGAAGGCCTCTTAGGTTTTAATAACAATTTGCTCTGAAGCACTTGTCTTTGAGGCCTAGAACAAATCGATCGCGCATGGCCTCCTCCAAGTTGTTAAACTCACATGCACCCCCAATGTCTCTTAAACTTGCCTGAAGTCGTTAACGTTGCTTTCCCTTGATCCCGACGGTAAAACTCGTGTCTCTTAATGAGGCACGATACTTGTGGGGCGAATGGGCTCTTAAAAGCTTTTCTAAATCAGGCCATTCCATTACCTTCACGTCTGCAGCTCCCGCCAATGCCTTCGCATCTTGAAGACTGCCGACCGCAGTGCGTAAGAAAGACCGCCTCTTCCGCTTCTGAGATGTCGGCGAGGTCGTTTCCTTCCAAATACATTTGGCGATCCGCATATGATTCCCAGTCTTCTGCCGCCGGATCGAACGGGCTGGGGTGTTCAGCGCAGCCATCTCGCTCTTCTGCTTGTCTTCCGCATCGTCTTTTCTTCAGGGAATCCCATCCTCGCCAGTGTTAAGTTTGCATGAAGAGTCAGACGCGAAGAGCTTCAGTGAAGAGTTTATTAGTGACTACAGCTCGAATGGACCTGACTTGGCTGGGCTACTGCTACTTATAGCCAGCAGCCGCAGTTGCCAGCCAATCAGAGTGCAGGGTTTTCCCGCACTTTTAAACCAATCATATTTGACATTTTACAAGAACAATTCAAACTAAACCAATGACATTCAAACCTACATACATAAC
>CM019149.1:275762694-275967192 GCA_009733165.1 Naja naja
TGTTAAGTTTGCATGAAGAGTCAGACGAAGAGCTTCAGTGAAGAGTTTATTAGTGACTACAGCTCGAATGGACCCGACTTGGCTGGGCTACTGCTGCTACTTATAGCCAGCAGCAAGTTGCCAGCCAATCAGAGTGCAGGGTTTTCCCGACTTTTTAAACCAATCATATTTGACATTTTACAAGAACAATTCAAACTAAACCAATGACATTCAAACCTACATACATAACACCCCTCCCACTAGGTTCAGTCCATACCAAACCCCAACCTATCTAATGTATTCTTTTAAATAGGTGGGCTCTTACGTAATGCTGAGACCTTCGTGGTTCAGAAGTTTTAACATTCTCACCCAGTGAGAGAAATGTGTCTGCTGACATTTCCCTACTGGGACTTCCTGTGAAAGAAGACCCTGTTTGATTGTTAGAATCTGGTCTCCTCCCAACCCATCTCCAGCCCAATGTCAGCACCCAAGTCAGGTAGTGATGTACAATCTTCCACTTCTAAGGATGGATTTTGGCATTGTGACAGGTTTTGGAATGGTTCCTGTCATAATGGCTCGTTACACATGGGATGGATTCTTGCTTGCTGATTATCCTCCTGTTCCTCCCTTCCCCTAGAATTGACATCAGGTGAGGAACTAGAGGAACAAGTGCGATGTTCCTGAGAAAACCTGGATCTAAGTTGATCAATGCCTGCTCCAGAGGAGTCCATCCTCTGTTTGCACCCTGTAAGAACGAGGGCCTGTGATTTGAGTTATCTCAGCAGGAATCCACAAAGGTTCACCATAGGTTCTTAGCATAAACAGAATCACCCACACTGAATGTGCGAACTTTGGAAGTGGAATCTAGGTGCTGGGTGTAGTGGGATGAAGGCGGTCAAGGGAAGACCTAAGTTTCTACCCATCAACAACTCTGCTGGGGATAAGTTATTAGATGGGTTAGGAGTGATGTGCTGAACACTAAGAAGTTTTTCAACTTTTCAGTGATGTCCCCAGGACCCAGTTGCTGAAGTTTCTCCTTGGTAAAACGTACATGCTCAGCCAGCCAGCTGCCGAAGGGTGCCCAGGGGCACAGGGCATGTCTGATACCCTGTTGTGCTAAATAGGATTCAAAAAGGTTGGATGTAAATTGAGGGCCATTGTCAGAGACAAGAACATCAGGTAACCCGTGGGTTGTTTTTGAGCTGCTTGATGACAGCATCAGTTGTGGTGGATGCCATAGGGATTACCTCTAGCCATTTGGAATATGCATCTACTATAATAAGAAAGTGTGCCCTCTGGTAGGCCTAGCGAAATCAATGTGAATCCTAGACCATGGGCCCCTAGGACATTCCCATTCCTGTTGGGGCGAGAGGTGGGGCAGGCCTGACTACCTGACAGTTGGGACAAGATGCAACCCAGTTTTCAACCATTTTGTCAATACCTGGCCACCATACATAACTCCTGGCCAATCCCTTCATCCTTACAATACCAGGATGACCCTCATGTAACATTTCCAAAACCTCTTTGCAGTTTTGCAGGAATAACCACCCTGTTACCCCACAAAATACATCCTCTTAATACAGATAATTCAGTTTGCCTGGACTTAAAAGGTTGGGCCAGGTGAGGTAGATCTTGAAGAGGCCAACCTTTCTTAATCCAGCCTATAACAGGAGCCAATAAAGTGTCTTTGGCAGTCTCTCTGGCAATTTCAGCAGCATGCACTGGAAGCTTGGCAACAGTTTCTAGGAAAAGGTGTGTGTTTCAGGTTCAAAGTCCTCCTTGTGGCAAGGAAGTGGGCAATGACTCAGTGCATCAGCATGTCCAATGTCCTTGCCAGGCTTGTGGATAAGTTTGTAAGAATAAGCAGCAAGAAATTCAGTCCACCTCAGCATTCTTGGTGACAGGATAGTAGGTGTAGGTTTGTCTCCTGCCACAATGCCTAACAAAGGTTTGTGATCTGTAACAATGGTAAATGTTCTCCCATACAAATATTCATGAAATTTCTTGACAGCTGCAACAATTGCCAATGCTTCCTTGTCCATTGGCTGTAATTCTCTCTCTGCTTTGGTCAAAGTGAGAGTAAAATGCAATAGGGCTTCTCTCCTGCTGGGAAGCCTGCTGGCTCAAACCCCCACTCCAAAGGGGATGCATCACAAGTCAGTACAACAGGCAAATTCTCAGAGAACTGTATCAGTACAGCATCAGACGTGATTAGTCTTTTAATACTGTTAAATGCTGATTGTTCCTTCCTCCCCAGACCCAAACAGACTTTTGTCAAGTAATCTGTAATGGTTCTGCAATGGTTGCCTTCTGAGGTAGGAACATGTGATAAAAGTTAATGAGTCCAAGGCTTGCAAATCTGTTTTGCATTTAGGTCTAGGGCTTCTTTGATTGCTTGAACCTTGGCATCTGTAGGGTGGATGCCATGCTTGTCAATCATATAGCCCAGGAACTCAACCTTGTCAGTTTTAAGAGTGCATTTTTCTTCCTTGACTTTTAACCCTGCTTTCTGAATCTGGTAAGGACTTCTCTGAGTCTTTCTTGTAACTGAGTGTCATTTTCAGCAGAGATTAACACATCATCAAAGTAAGGCACTACCCCTGGCAGTCCTTGGAGCATCCTTTCCATAAGGCTTTGAAAGATGCCTGGTGCCACGCTTACTCCAAATTGTAACCTTTTACATTTGAAGGCACCTCTATGAGTCACAATGGTTTGGGCCTCTGCAGTGGCATCATCAACTGTTAGTTGTTGATATGCCTGGGCCAGATCCAATTTGGCAAAGACTGTACCCCTGCCAAGTGAATGTAATAGATGATGCACCACTGGAACTGGGTATGTGCTCTGCTGCAGCATGGTTCAGTGTCCCCTTATAGTCCCCACAGATTCTTACTGACCCATCAGTCTTGACTGGTGTGACTATGGGTGTCTCCCATCTGGAGTGGTCAGTGGGCTCTAAAACTCCTTGAGCTATTAGTTTATCTAATTGTGCATCAATTTTTTCCTTTAAGCAAATGGGACCCTTCTGGGCTTTAAACGAATTGGGGCACCTTGGGATCTAGGTTGAAAGTGATAGGGGTCCCCATATACTTGCCCAATCCTTCGCTGAAGACCTCTGGAAACTCAGACTTCAAGGCCTCCTCCCATTCAGAGTTGCTCACGTGATTGATGCCAGTCACCTCGATGCCTAGTGGATTGAACCACTCAAGTCCCAGCAAGCTTGGGCGATCCTTGTCCACGATGGTCAGGGGCAAACGCTTGGTGTGGCCTTTGAACTTCACGTTGAATTCTCTTGTTCCAACTACTGGAATCTTGTTCCCTTGGTAGTCTTTAAGAGTCAGTGCTTGCTTCTGGAAATGTTTCTTCTGAATGTTGGGAAGTAGCCTGTGAATAGTGTCCCATGACACCATAGATAAATAGGAGCCTGAGTCCACTTCCATTTGGCAAGGCCTTCCTTCAATGAGTACCTTCACATGTACTTTTCTGCTTCTAAGGTTGAAGAATGACCAATGGTGACTGTTTGATGAGTTTCATTCTTCCCATTTGCTTCTGAGTTGCCCCATTTTCTCACTGAAGTTGTTGGGCTTGAAATCTTTGTCAGGAAACTTTCTTCTGTGTGGTGGAGTTCTGGATGATTTGCAGACTCTTGCTAAGTGACCTCTTTTTCACAACGAAGGCAGATGGTATCAAGAAACTTGCATTCAGTGGGGTCCCCACAACCTCTGCAATAAAAGTCTTGCCTTTTTCTTCCCAGGTCTTTCTTTTCTTTTCCATTCTGAGTCTATAAATTCCTTCCTCCACCTCACTGCAGTCTGATTCAGAATCTATTTGCTCAGAATGTTGTTGTGGACTTTTCCACATCAGAATGGCTTGAGGCCTTGTTAATTTTCTTCATGGCTGCCGCTGAGGACTTAGTGGCTTCTGCTGAAGGATCTTAGGTTTTAATAACAATTTGCTCTGAAGCACCTTGTCTTTGAGGCCTAGAACAAATCGACAGCATGGCCTCCTCCAAGTTGTTAAACTCGCATGCACCCCAATGTCTCTTAAACTTGCCATGAAGTCGTTAACGCGCTTTCCCCTTGATCCCGACGGTAAAACTCGGTTCTTAATGAGGCACGATACTTGTGGGGCGTAATGGGCTCTTTTTCTAAATCAGGCCATTCCATTACCTTCACGTCTGCAGCTCCCGCCAATGCCTTCGCCATCTTGAAGACTGCCGGACCGCAGTAAGAAAGACCGCCTCTTCCGCCGGAGATGTCGGCGAGGTCGCTTCCTTCCAAATACATTTGGAAGCGATCCGCATATGATTCCCAGTCTTCTGCCGCCGGATCGAACGGGGCTGGGGGAGGGTGTTCAGCGCAGCCATCTCGCTCTTCTGCTTGTCTTCCGTCGCTTTTCTTCAGGGAATCCCACCTCGTCACCAGTGTTAAGTTTGCATGAAGAGTCAGATGCGAAGAGCTTCAGTGAAGAGTTTATTAGTGACTACAGCTCGAATGGACCTGTCTTGGCTGGGCTACGGCTGCTACTTATAGCTAGCAGCCAGAAGTTGCCAGCCAATCAGAGTGCAGGGTTTTCCCGCACTTTTCAAACCAATCATATTTGACATTTTACAAGAACAATCCAAACTAAACCAATAATATTCAAACCTACATACATAACAGTATTTAAGGAAGAAGAAGATGGTGTTTGATGGTGATGGGGGAGGAGGAGAAGGAAGAGGAGCAGAAGTTGAGTTTAGAGAATACAATGAACTATAAATAGGCTTTAGTAGTAAACATGTTAAGCCAGACAGTAGTGCAATAGAGAGGCTTGAATTGTCTAGGTGGGAAGGTTTTTGAAGCAAACTTCTAGTTTGGGGTTCCCCAAGCTCCAAGTATGAGTCAGAGTGGGGGCGAGATGACAAACAGGGAGTTTGTATGTGTGCAAAAGAGAAAAGTATGCATGTATGAGGAAAGGAGCAGAGTCTGTATAGGTTTAGTGAGTATACCTTTAGCACTAAACTTTATTGTTATGGATTTCTGGGAATTTTTGTTGTTATGATTGTTCGAGTGCACTTTATTTTTAAAAAGTACTAATCTAGGTTACTATCTTCCTATTTTCCTATCCTATTT
Organism: Naja naja; assembly: GCA_009733165.1. NCBI lineage: Eukaryota > Metazoa > Chordata > Lepidosauria > Squamata > Elapidae > Naja > Naja naja. The sequence goes on from CM019149.1 coordinate 275,767,782, forward strand.
TCCTTAGGATAATTGGCCAACCTAGCCGAAAATTTGCCAAACTTTAGTAAGCAGTATGCAATTGCTTGGTTTTTAATTGGTCTAGTGTGAATACAGCTCATCAGTGTATAATGGGTTTTGCCAGTAATCATGTTTATTTGACAAGCAGATATAGTAGAAAATAGAAATAGAAAATATTCAGAATTGAAAGATAGATATGAAAATAACTGCGTGATTTTATTTATCTTGTTTGGCATCAGGAAGATCTATGTATCAGAGTTGCCTTGGACCATGAGATAGAAAGTATATAAATTTAATTAATAAAATTTGAAATAAATTAGGCTTCTCCATGTTTGAAAGATTGGTCTCTCTCCTCCCCTCTCCCTTGCTCTTAAGGTTCATTTAGATATTTTTAACTTCTTTGAGGTCAGTCTAAGAACAAAGAAGCTTAAGAGACTTTTGGGTGTGAGAGAGAACAGGCTGCCCAGAAAATGGCCAGCACCTGTGCTGCTGTTCGCCTGTCTATTTAAGTTCTCTCCTCAGCTAGCACCCAACATTGACTATAAAAACTGTGCTGCGGTGTATATTTTGAACCCATCAAACTGGGTACAGTTAAAAGAAATAGTGCGTTCATATTAGTAACAGCCGCCACCACAATGAGCTGTGAGCAAAAATAAATAAAATAAAATAAAAATCAAGATAGTGGCCATGATAGAACAATAGACGTTCTGTAAAAGTGTATTAAAAACAGGAAGTTTTTATTGTGTCATTAACGTTGACATCTTGACTTTTTGACTAAACCCTGCAAATACCCCAGATTATTTTAATCTAAATGTAAGGTCATGTGGGAAAATGAGATCTGTCTCTTGTTGTGCCAACAACAATGTGCTGTTTGTAAGCTGGATAGCATTAGAGAAAAAGACTTCACAGACAATGGCAGTCCCATCACTTCATCTTCAAAAAGATGGCATGTTTCTTTCTCATTAAGTCTGACATGTGTTGTTCTCATGCTAAACTGCCAATAAAATCATACAACTCAATAAAAAATAACTCAATAAACTCAATAAAATTCAGTAGAATGTGACCCTAGATTTTAGGGCTGTTGAAAACCCAAGAAAATGACATCCAGTTAGTCTTTTGTTTCATTTTGTTTTTTCTGCTTTCCTTGTATTTCAACATTTTAACAATAAGACATGGATTGTTAAAAGAAAAAGAACTCCAAAAAGCAAAGGTAGAGAGGCTCTAGGTAAGGGAGTTTCTTTCTTCTCCCTTCACAAAAGTCAGCCAAAAGTACGGTAAAGCTTGAAGGAGCTGACCTCAGGTTAGCATTCCTGCTGCTTCCCAATCTAGTGCAGCCTTCCGCCTACAAATTGACAATGAGTGAAAGCCCCAGCTTCAGATTTTTGAGCAAGGTCGATTCTGTAATTCTTCTCCCCTGTACAGTTAATGGGAGCAATAGCAGCTGGAAGAACATTTGCCGTGGGTTGTGTGTAGGTTGCATTAAGGATCAGCATTTAAGCACACCATTTCAACATTGATGCAGAACCTATTTAGATTTCAGCTGCGGACATGTTCGATCTTGTTCAAAACGGAGCCTCTTAGAATCTCTCTGTGAAGGCTGAGAACTGCAAGAAATTTAACTTGCTTAGATGACCTTTGCTGGAAAAGGTTGTTGCTAACACTTTTTCAGAACAATGGCTCCTTGTATATTAGTGAGGACAATATGATATAAGCATAGGCAATCTGCTTTAGTGAAGGTTATGACTCCCCAGTCCCTAATATTGCAATTATTTAGACCTAATTTAATATTTGCTTCATCACTGGATTTGCAGCAACAGTTATCAGCCAGGAAGAAGCCAACTGGAGCATCAGGAAAAACTTTGGACATGTTGTTCCATATCAAAATTTTCCTAATCCTGGAAAAAATAGATTTATTTCTATTGACCCTTCATGTTCTAGCTTATAAAAGCAAATGTAGCCAATTTGGAAGGTTTTTTTAACATGGAGTCTCATTCTTCAACCTCACTGTGTTGTTCTTTGACATCAGAGGCTACATGTTAAGCCTCTGAGTACTTTGGATTAGGAAGTGGAGCATCAGGAAAAACTTTGGACATGTTGACCATATTTTCCTAATCCTGGAAAAATGATTTATTTCTGACCCTTCATATGTATAAAAGCCCAATTTGGAAGGTTTTTTAACATGGAGCACTGTGTTCTGACATCAGAGGCTACATGTTAAGCCTCTGAGTACTTTGGATTAGGAAGTGAACAGGACCTAGACCATGTGTATGTACCCATTAGCATCTGTTGACAACTCCCTAAATCAAATGTATCTTTTCCTAGGATCACATGCAGTTGTGAAGAGAAGCTGTATGATCCTGGGAAAAGATGCTGCTGCTTTAAGGAGTTACCAACAATTCTATAAGAATGTCCCTGAGTGTCCGGAAACACCTATTTCCGTAGGGTTGTGGTAGCACTTCAAATTAAAATGCACATATCCTTTAATTCTTGCAGAAAAAAGAATAAGTAGTGGGTCTCTCCAGAGAAAGTGTCCTTTGATCACAGTATCCCTGAATTGAAAGAAGCAAATTAAGCCACTGATTTCTTAAAGTTTATTTTATTTATGAGATTTATATGCCGCCCTATCTCCCTAAGGACTCAGGGCGGCTTACAATACTAAAAACAATACCATATAAATATTAAAAAATTAATTAAACCAAAAATCTCATAAATCAATTAAAAATTTAAAAACAACCACTCCCTCCCCTTCAGTCCAGGTAGGCTAGTTGGAACAGCCAAGTTTTTAGGCCACGGCGAAGGATCAGAGGTCAGGGGCCACCCAGAGCTCCAGGGGTAGTTCCAAAGGTGGGTGCCCCACAGAGAAGGCCCTACCCTGGGAGCTGCCAGCCATTGCCTGACGGCACCCTGAGCAGGCCCTGCCGATGGGAGCGCATGGGTCATTGGGAAACTGTTATCGGCAGCAGGGTTTCCTGCAAATACCCCGGTCCAATGCCATGAAGGGCTTTATAGGTCAACACCAGCACCTTGAATCTCACCCGGAGGGCAACTGGTAACCAGGGCAGCTCATGCAGGAGGGGTGTAACATGGGAGTATCGGGAACCTCCCATCACAACCCATGCCGCTGCATTCTGGACAAGTTGAAGCCTCCAGGTGGTCCTCAAGGGCAGCCCCATGTAGAGAGCGTTGCAGTAGTCCAGATGGGAAATGACGAGCGCATGAGTGACTGTACATAGGGCATCTTGATCCAGGAAGTTCCTTCAGTACCTTAGCAATGTGAACTCAGATTACTCTCTGACCATGTTTCTATCCATGCACATAAAAAGGGACAGGCTTCAAGTCTGCCCATCATTTTGACATTATTGATGTATTGCAGACAACTCTTTCTATTAGTATTACATTTTAAAACTCTTTTTTTTCATATTAACAGAATAACAGAGTTGGAAAGGACTTTGGAGGTCTTCTAGTCCAATTCCCTCTTCAGACAGGAAACCCTATATCATTTCAGACAAATGGTTGTCCAATCTCCTCTTAAAAACCTCCACTTTTGGAGCACCCAAACTTCTGGAGGCAAGTCATTCCACTGATTAATTGTTCTAGCTATCAGGAATTTGTTCCTTATTTCTAGGTTGGTTCTCTCCTCAATCAGTTTCCATCCATTGCTTCTTGTCCTGCCTTCAAGTCCTTTGGAAAATTTGACCCACTTAAATATTGGAACACTGTTATCATGTCACCCCTTGTCCTTCTTTTCATTAAAGTAGATGTACCCAATTCTTGCAACCGTTCTTTATATATGTTAGTCTCCAGTCCCCAATCATCTTTGTTGCTCTTCTCTGTACTCTTTCTAGTGCCTCAACATCTTTTTTATATTGTGCTGACCAAAACTGAATGCAATATCCAAAATATGGTCTTACCAAGGCATTATACAATGGTACTAACATTTCACATGATCTTGATTTTATTTCTCTGTTAAGGCAGCCTAGGACTGCATTAACTTTTTTTTTCTTTTGACAGTTGCAGCACACTACTGGCTCATATTTAAATGATTGTCCACTAGTATTCCAAGATCCCTCTCACCATTCTTCAAGTCTTCCTGTTCCAACATATACAGTCTTGAGCCAGGAGTTAAGTAATATTTTGTTTTCTTTGTCATTTGTTAGTTTTTGAGTTACAAACGACAGTTCCTTCACCAATCTCGACTTGTTCTCAGCTTCACATTTTTGATGCTATATCTATAGATCAGTGATAACTCAACTGTTCATTTGCTAACTTTCCCATTTTTCATTTCCCATAAGTGTCCTTTCTTGTTCTTAAATCTTCACTAAGCATTCTGTTCCATTACATTGGCTTTTTTGTTTGTCCTCTAATTTTTCTTCAATGGAATGAACCCAGTAATTTTTCTACCCTGACACCAAAGGATTCTTTGGAAGTCTCAAAGCTGAACTGAATAAACATCACAGGGCAGTAGTATCTCAAATTGCCCCTTGGCTCTGTTGAAAGATTGTGTAAATTTGATTATGCTGCATGACGATCAAATATTTCACCACCAGGACAAGGCCAAAGTACAACTCGATCAACGTAATCACCTTCATTTGAATTGTTGGCTTTGGTAAGCTGAGAAAAGGTTGTCTTCCTGTACGTAATAACTTACAGTATGTTGATCTAGCCTTCTGAGAGAAAGGGAAACTTAAGGTCATGGGGATAAGGTGCAAAAGAAGAAAGAGCAGGAGAAGGAAAGAGAAAGTAAAAAGTCTGTAGAGATTCTCAGTCACCAGGTGATGGTTGTCCCAAAGGTGCTTTTTCAGGAGGCAACTGGACTTCCTTGTTTTTTCTTTCAAAGACATTTCACTTTTCATCCAAGAAGCTTCTTCAGCTCTGACAGAATAGTGGGGAATAGAAGGATTTATATTCTGGTCATTTGCATCCTTTTAGAGGGTCATTGAAGCATTTGGAGGTTTATCACTGTCCTCAAGGTCACCTGAGTAGTGCTCCTGGTTCTTGTAGTCTGCAATTTTTTTTCCTTGTATACAGTTTGGAATGAACACCCTTTGAATGTGGAATAGGAATGGATTTCCAGAGGAAAAAATTGCAGACTACAGGAACCAGGAGCACTACTCAGGTGACCCTGAGGACACAGATAAATCTCCAAGTGCTTCAATGACCCTCTAAAAGGATGCAAATGACCAGCTGTCTGCAAGGAATATAAATCCTTCCATTCCCCACTATCCTGTTAGAGCTGAAGAAACTTCTTGGATGAGAAGCGAAACGTCTTCAAAGGAAAAACCAAGAAAGTCCAGCTGCCTCCTGAAAAAGCATCTTTGGGAAAGAGAGAGCACTGCTTACATACAAAAAAGGTGAGTTTTGCATTTAAAGTTTCCCTGGACTGGAGAATAATCCAGACTAGACAAAAATACACCTATGAAAGTCATAGTTTCAAGAAGTAGCAAGGTCTCCTGTTCAGCATAGGTTTGTGTGCCCCACAAAAAGCTGGTCATTTGAAGGTGTTCCTGGATCCATAAGCAAAAGGCAGGGCTATCTTGAGCATCTTTATTTGTTATTTCAATTGCATGCATTCTTGGAAAAAAATACTTCAAACAATATTGTATGTTCTAAAAACCTCAGCTTGAGTACTTGCAATATACCTTTTTCCATTCTCAGAACTTCAGTGAATATAAAACTTGGTAGCCACATTTGTCTCTGGAAGGATTCAAAGTGACCACATTACATCTGTGTTAAAAATTGTTTATTTGTCCCAATGGCAGGTTTGTTGCCTCATCTGACTTTATATTGTTAAAATGTTCTTTTAATTAAAACTGTTTAGTGGGAACATGCACAGCAAGCACACTTTTGGAATTCTTTCCAATCCCTTTACTAGCTGTGGTCATAGAAAGCATCTGTATTGTAATGTATTCCATATCTGTAGGGATTGTGGGTATATTTTCTTCCAAGGAACTAAGCAGGAGAGCTCTGTATGTGTGCTTGTGGGTAAACATCAGAAGGTCTCACCAGGACATCCATAAGACCACCAGTTTCAGGACTCAAATAATGCAATACTTATAATCTATAGCACTCATTCAAACCAAAGTATGAACCCAGTACATAAATGATACCTTTCTCATAATAAAAAAGAACATCTAGAGAAGACACATGAAAAGAGCTACTATAGCCCAACCAACAGAAACTGTGAAAAAATACTTTCATATATCAAAAACATGTCAGCAGCTTGGGTGCTCTCTTGTGGGGTCCCTCAGGGGTCGGTCCTTTCCCCCCTTCTATTTAACATCTACATGAAGCCGTTGGGTGAGATCATCCGTGGTTTTGGGGTGAAGTTCCATCAGTACTCTGATGATACTCAGTTGTACATCTCCACCCCAAACCAGATCAGCGATGCCCTCTCCCTGATGACCCGGTGTCTGGATGCGGTACGGATCTGGATGAGCGGGAACATGCTTGACTCAACCCGCCAAGACTGAGTGGCTGTGCATACCGGCATCTCGCCCGGTCAAGATTGTCCATCTTTGGCCATAGGGGAGAGGTGTTGCCCCTGTGGATAGGCGCGGAATCTGGGGTCCTTCTGGATGTACGGCTCTGGCTTGAAGAGCAGGTGGGGCCGTTGCCAGGGGCCTTTGCCCAGCTTCGCCTTGTTCGACCGCTTTTCTGGACCGAGATGCCCTGCGACGTCACTCATGCCCTTGTTACCTCTAGACTTGACTACTGCAACGCTCTCTATTTAGGACTTGCACACCATCCGATTGCAGCTGGTGCAGCTGGTGGTGATGGGAGTTACCGGTTCTCCCATGTTCCTCCTGCGCGGCTTGCATTGGCTGCGGTTGCGCCGGTGAGGTTCAAGGTTTTAGTGTTAACATATAAAGTCCTTCATGACATGGGTCCTCAATATTTAAGGGACGTCTCCTTCCGATAATGAATGCCGGCCCTGTGCGAGCTCATAGGCAAGGACTCCTTGGGATTCCATGACTCAGTGCTGATTGGTGACTCCCGACGACGAGCCTTTTCTGTTGCCCCTGACCTCTGGAACCAACTGCCTTTGGAGCTCCCTGCTGACCTCCGCGTGAGCTAAAAACTTGGTTGTTTGATCAACCCGGGCTTTGACCCCCTCGGGTTGGGATTGTTTTAATGGTTTTAGTTTATTATATTTGGACTTGTATTTAAATTTAATAGTTTTTTAAGTATTTATTGTATTATATTTTAATTGTGAGCCGCCCAGTCTTGGAGATGGGGCGGCATACAAGTGCAAATAATAAATAAATAAATAAATAAATGATATAATTGGATTAAAGAGAAAAAAACAGGAATTTAAAAGATATATATTGGATGACTATTTGAGGAATGGAGTACTTAAGTTAAAAATATTTACTAAATAAGAAATGACACCATCTTAGCGGATAAGAAGTAGATGTTTTATATGTTTTATGCATTTATCTATATAGTATTGGTATATATTGATTTTGTCGACAACTTCAAGTATTGATGTATTGTATATACTGTTTTTTTTAATTGTTCATAATTTTTTTAAAAAATAACATGTCAGAAACCACCAACATATTATTACAATTACATGGTAATTAATGTAGCACGCAAACCAACTAAAGCCCTCCAAAATGTCCCAAATGACCCAGCAACTCCAGAAGAAAAAACAGCAGTCATCCACAATATATAGTAAGGATTGAAACAGCCACTAAGTAGGACAAATAGACAAAACTAGCAGCGCACATCTGTGAAAATCAACCAGCAGTCAGAAGACATGATGAAAACTCCTAAATTTCACAACACATAGACAGACTTAACCATAGTTTTAACTATAGTTTGAAACTAGATCAAGCCAAGTCAAAGAATGTCTGAAAGCCTGACACTCGGACAAATTGACCATCAACATCTACATTCAAAAGAAACAATCAAAAAGTAAAAAAGGAAACAAAAGGAACAAAACACCTCCTTGACAGCAACCAACATGGAGATGAGCAGAGATTAACATTAAGATTAGTAATAGACCAACAATCAAGATGCAAACAATACCCCAATGAGGGAACTACCAGCTCAGACAAACAAATTAATAGTAAGCAACAGCCTAATCAAGGAACCACCAAGACAGGGGTGGGATGCAAATATTTTTACTACTGGTTCTGTGGGTGTGGCTAAGTGAGCATGGCTAGGTGGACGTGGCCATGTGACTGGGTGGGCATGGCTTCTTTGCAGCCCCCCCCCCCGGCGTTCCATTTTTTGCCTCCTGGGCCTCAGGGAAGCCTCCTGGATGAAGCAGTAAGACAACAAGGGGGATCCCGGAACAGCTGATTGTCAGAACAGCTGATCATCAGGAGCAGGGAAAAAAGAAATACCAGTTCAGCTGAACCGGTAGCTGTTTTTTTTTTTACTACTGGTTCACCCGAACTGGGCAGAACTGGTAGAATACCACCACTGCACCAAGACCATTCCCACCAACACTGACAGGCCAAACTACTAGTATGTTAAAAAAGTGCAAACCTCACTCCTTTCTAGCACAGTTGAGTAATGAAACAACGGCAAGGAAACAACCAAGCTCAGAGAGCACCAAGGATCTCACAGTTCAATCTTGAACTATACATATTTTCTTCTATTGGTAACTAGATGGACAGAAAGACAGATTCCTTAGCTCATCCACATAATTTTTCCAGCTTCCTCTTAGGCTAGAAAGAATAAAAGGAGGGTGTGTATCATTTGGCACAGAAAATGTCAGCTTCCAATATAATTGCTTTTATTTTTAGGAATGCTTTTGTACGCAAAAACAGAACAGAAGGGATGCAGGAAACATCCAGGATGGGGGACACAAGTGAATTGAGGGGGTTACAAATAGCATTTCAGTAAATCAATGCTTTGCATTTTAATTCTCCAGAGCAGTCATTTTATAATAATTTTGTAAATACTTGATGTAGAATCTATGCAGTTTTCAAGGATATCTTCCATAAAATAACATAGCTTGTCCTGTTCAGGAAGCAATCCCATCCCTGAACATAGCAAGAAGGGATCAAACTAACACCTGTTCCTCCTATTCTCAATCACTGTGATGTTAAGTGAAACTCTAATAAGAGTGTTAATCAGGAATGTGGGTTTTATTACTGTCCATGCATCCAAACACTTTTGTAGCTGTAATTCAGTAACATCAGGAAAGTCAACATTTCCTCAAAATCTACATAAAACCTGATGAACATCTGAAGAGGTTGTCAGCATCTCCTGTCAATGAAATTAAGAAAGTTTAGGAAAGACAATAAGATTGTGGCTAATGATACACTTGAAAGGTAACTGGTGATTTCTTCCTAATTTTGTTCCAATATTTGTTCTATTGTACTTAAAGATGTTCAGCCAGGTGGTCTCAAAATGATTTAGGAACTTATTGATTCAAATAATTTATTTTGTGTTAGCATTATTCGTTTTAAGATAAATGAGACCAACTTTCATATAGTCTGTATCACTTTTTGTGACCCCACTTTGTGACTTGCACAATATTTTATTATTATTGCCATGATCATCATGATCAATATCTAGTCTGCATAGGAGCAGTCAACTATCAAGGAAGATGCTGCATTTTAATGGGCATTTAGATATGAAATATGCAATGAAATTCCTGTTCCACATAGTGACAACAGGTGAATATGCTTGTTGTCTGCACTCTGGATTTCAAAATGTATTGTTGTAGGAAACTAAATATCTCCAATACTCTCTGTGTATAGAAAAACTTAAGGAAAACATCTATAGTGGCTTTTAAAATAAGTTATTGCAATAACAAACAATAATAAACGCATTCCCCTCCCGCCTCCCCTCCTCATTACAGCACTTCTTTAAAGCATCCATTGAATTCATGGTTCTGAAATATACTTAGTCCTTTAGGGCTCTTAGGAACCATTTGGATTTTTGACTTCATGGGTTGCCTAGCACATGGCAATGACAAACAATTAACACATTCTGAAGATCTTTCATGGATGTTTCTAGTAATCCTGGGATTCAAATGTTATTAGTCTTCCAAGAGCTTTGGAAAGTTCAAATTTTTCCTGCCTGTGTTATCCTTTCCCAGGGCATCAACAGCTGTTTTCCTTCTAATAGCTTTGTTCCAGCAGCCTTGTCCTAGTTTGTCTCCATAGAGTTTCTAATGGCCTCTACAGATTCCTCTGTAGTTACAAATTTAACTTTCCCTTACACTGAATATTATGCATAGAAGAAAAATAAGGGCTGATTTAGAGGAGCAAATTACAGTACAGGGGAAATATGAAATTCAGATCTGTATTGTTCTATCAACTTGGGCTGAGTGGACTTCAGCAAAACCATCATTTTAAATTCAAAACTAGGTTGGAATAAGGATATGGCAAAAAAATATACCCAAATGGCATGTTTCATACCACCTGCTTTTGTTTGTCAAACAAGAAGTCTCGGCTTTACCAGTACAATGACCACCCACTGAGAGTGGGCATTTGATACTTCATTAGAGGAAACCATACTTGTCTTATAACTCCCATAGCTGGGACTAAATCCTTCCTTCTGGCCATGGTCTTAAATTCCACTACAACCTTTTCCCTCTCTCATTTCTGAACTTCTTGGATGAATTTCCCCATACATTCATTAAACAAGGCACCTTGTTGAATTTACCTGCAAAGGACACAAAACTTTGATAGAGATCAAATCATTCTGTAAGCCTGTCTTGACAATTTTTTCCCCTTCTAAAATTGGAACTGGCTCTCAAAGAGAATTTTCCAGGATGAATTTCAGTTAACTGGAGATTGACTTGAGCATTTATGCATAGCAAAGCATACCCCTCAGTCTAGCCATTGAGATAACTTAAAAATAGGGCCATGGATTCAATTGTGCACCAGTTAAATGTAAGTTAAATAGCAGTGGCAATCCAACAACAGCTACTAAAAGGATACTATCTTTCACTGAGTTTGGTCACCAAAGTTTTTTTCCAAAGAAATGGATGGTTTTCTAAGCTCAACTTGGAAATCTTTCTGCATCACAATGAATGTCACCGAGAGCATGATAGTTACAATAACATTTCCCAACTCCTTTCCTCCAGACTATGAAGAGTTGTCTTCTTTCTCCAGGCAACTTAAATAAAAGCAGGTCCTGGCAAGGAGTCTCTCTGGAAACCAGCATAGTCAGACACTTGAGATGATGCAAATTAAGTTCAACAATATGATCACCAGTTTCTTTCCATTGTCCTAGTGGAAGAGAGCAGTTATGCAACCTGAAGACAAGCATCATAAAAACATTAGGGATTAAATTTCAGCTTTAGAAATTAAAACCTGCAGCCATATGGCTATACTTGAAAAATACCACTTTTCAATTCTGGGTGAAGGAGACATGGGCAAATCAAAAATATGCAGGACAATGAAGTATAATGGTACTAATATAATTACTACTCCAATTATCACAAGAGTTTAAATTAGTCAAGAGCTGGTAGTAGAAAAAGCAGACACTTTTCACCAATGATAAATTGAATAAGATGTCCAATTTGTGTCTAAGCTAGTGCTGCATTTTGGAACTATGCCATATGGTTGGGGATAATACTCCCACAACTGGGCAAGCAAGCATGTCCCAGCAAAAACACATTTTAGGTTTGCTACCAAACTTGATTGGCATGAGAAAGCATCCAGCACCTCTGGCCAACAATAGAAGGAGGTTAGTCATGAATGTCATGAAAGTCTCCATTCATTTGTGAAATTCACTAGATTATTCTAAAACTACTTTCTCTTAGCACCATCTATTTCAAAGGGATGTTATTGGGGGAATAAAATAGCACTTAGCAATAGCACTTAGACTTATATACTGCTTCATAGTGCTTTAAAGCTCTCTCTAAGTGGTTTATAGAGTCAGCATATTGCCCCCAACAATTTGAGTCCTCATTTTACTCACTTTGGAAGGATGGAAGGCTGAGTCAACCTTGAGCCTGGTGAGATGTGAACTGCCAAATAGCAGTCAGCTGGCAGTCAGCAGAAGTAGCCTGCAGTACTGCACTCTAACCACTGCACCACAGAGACTCTTAAAAATGGGAGGACAACTCTCTTAAAATCTCAAAGGAAAGGAAGGTTAAAAATTTAATAACAAACAATGAGCCTGCTCAATGTCACAGCAAACATACTTCCTTACTTGCCTCTCAACAAAAGGAGGGCAATTATCTGTCCTCTATCTTGCATCTTATTTGCTGGACTTAGGCAAAGTCAGATAAACCAAATTTAGCATTTTTAAGATATGTGGACTTCAACACCCAGAATTCTCCAGCCAGCACTGAAGTCCACACATTTTAAAGTCGGCAAGTTTGAAAAACACTGGACTAACACTTACCAACATTAGAGGTGGTGAAATTACTCTTCATAACCACTTCTTTAAGAACGAAATTTAATCAGGTCTCAACATGAACAAATGTTGTGCGATGATAGCAAAAATAATACTGGGATAAGCTGCTTTTGATCTAATCTAGGGTTTTTCAGACTGTTCCATGGAACTCTTGAGGTTATGTGACAGACTGAGGTAAAAAAAAAACAATCCCAAAGCATGCACAAACAAAATATTCACTTGAAGGTAGCTAATTTTCTACCACTACAGCTTTGCTTTTGGGCTGGGAATTGGGTTGGGGATTCTGAGATATTATATTTTAACCAGTGGGATCCACAGTCTGAAAATGTTTGAAAATCTCTGGTCATTATTTCTTATATAAATCACAATTGGCTAAGTTTACATAGTGTACTAAACCATAAAGCAGACTGTAAAAATTACAGTATCCAAGGGACCACAGATACCTCCCTTCTGCCAAGTTTCCTATTCTGTTGAAAAAAAGGAGGTTTAACTTTTAAATAAAATTACTATCAAACAAAATGCCAGCTTCCAGCATTATCTTCTTTTTAAAGAAACTACTCAAATCCTTGAAAGGCCTCATAAAGTTTCTTCAGAAATAAAAGGATGGGCAAAGGGCAGTCCAGGTCTTTCTTTGGAATTTGACTACTTGCCAAGAAAAAAAATCCTGAATCTATGCAGGCTAAAGGGTGAGAGCTAGTATTCTAGTAAATTGAGGATTTGTAAGTAGTCATGGCTACTGTGAAGCAGTGTGGTGACTCAGCAGTTAAAACACTGAGTTTGTCAATTGGAAAGCCAGCAGCTTAGGTTTGAGACTTGAGTGCCATGTGATGGAGTGAGTTCCCATCCGTGCCCCAGCTCCTGCCAACCTAACAGTTTGAAAGTATGCAAATGCAAGTAGATAAATAGGTACCACTTCAGTGGGAAGGTTACAGCTCTCCATGATATCATGCTGGCCACATGACCGTGGAAATATATTTGGACAGCACTGGCTCAATGGCCTTAAAATGAAGATGAGCCCCATCATTTATAGACAGCAATGATTAGCAGAGTAAAATCCGCAAGGGACGACATGTCTACTGTGGCAACTATTTTGTGACTAAGCAAACTGTCTCCAGCAGAGTATCTATAACTTCTCAAAATTCAGATATGTTCACCAGTTCAACAGTTGGGGACTCTTCTCCATCATCATCTTCATCAGCTCTTCTTCTATATAGCTTCAGAGTAGAGCCTAGTTCACTATGATGCTTTATCTTGCTGTATCTAGGACATGTTTCATTAAATCCCATATGGAAAGAGTCACTTGACTGTGCACTGGATTTTGAGGGGTAAGACATAATATGTTCAAAATCATGAACTTATTACAGTTAATAATCTTTGACTTATGATTAGCTTTTTAGTGAATGTTCAAAGTTATAATGAATCTCCCAAGAGATACTTATGCCCCAGTTTCAAAGTTCCATCTGCAGCCACAAATGGGTCATGTGATCACGTTTGGGATTCTTTGCAACATCCCATGGTCATGTGACTGCAACATTTGGCTTTTTTTTTTACCAAAACCAGCCTTTACTTCTGACTGCTGGCAGAAAAAATGCCCCTTGGGTATAATGGGTTCGTTTTATCTACTGTGGTGTTTAATAACTACCACAAAAAAGGTCATAAAATCGAGCACAGCTATGTGGTAACCTGTTTATTGACCACCATGACTTATGATTGTAATTCTGGGCTCATTTATGGATGTAAGTTGAAGACCAGCTGTAAAAGAAAAAGTGCTGGATGGGTAAGGAAACTAAGGAAGCTGGGAAACCCAGGAAAAAAAAGAGTTTCCTGTGTAAATGCATTGAACTAAATTCATGGCACCAGAAGAAAAGTCAAATACAAACAAGGATGTCCCAGAAGAGGAGTGATAAACTACATGCAATTTAAGCATAAAGGGTGTGTTCTGGTCAGAGAAAATTGGCAGTTATGTAATTTCTGAATCAGAAATCTGATTGTACTGATTTTACTGTCTCTCACTTCCATCTTTTCCTGTAGTAGAGAGATTGCTGTTCTTTGAATCCTTACCTAAACTTTTAAGCTCCAACACCAATAATACTTTTATGGTAGTTTAGCAGGTGAAAGGATCAAGTGAGAAGCTATAGGAATAAAGTATTTTAAGGCCTAATGAAAACGGAAAACAAAAAAGAGAATTGAGTACACACCATTTCAAATCACGAAGTGCAAATGCTCCATAGAGGCTGTTTCCTCAGATATAAGATATCTTTTAAATTTAGCTGGGATAAATGAGGCAACTAAACAAAATGTAGAATGGTCTTTGTCCTTAATGTCTGTTCATTTAAGCACAACTGTCTTGTTAATGTCAGAGGTCTAGCTCAGTATGTGAAGCATAGGCTGAATTCTCACATTGTACTATGTATATGGTTAATGTTAGTTCATTGAATAAGCTACAATGGCTAGGATCACACTGCTAAGTCATGGATCATGGGCTGCAAACTACAACTGGGTTTACAAAACCACAAAGCCAAACCATATGTATACTTATTATTGAACCCTATCACATATAGATTCTGAACTTTCAAAAAATAAGAGAAAAAAATTATGAATAACCCAAGATAACCTACTGAGTTCATGACTGAGTAAAGACTCGAATTGAGAACTCTTTCAGTTTGGGTCCCAAACACTAAGTTACACCACCTCTGCTAGGATAAAGTAGCAGTAGCAATAGCACTTAAACTTATATGCTGCTTCACATTGCTTTACAGCCCTCTCTAAGCGGTTTACAGAGTCAATATATTGCCCCCAACAATCTGGGTCCTCAAAGTAGTTCTATAGCTATCAAAGGTATTTTCTGTCAACTCCCCTGATTCTTAATTGTCAGGATTTTTTAAAATTTTGAATTAGTTAATATTGATTTGAATTATGACAGATTATAATTGTTTTATGTTGCATTATTAAGTCACCTTGTGCTAACAATAGGCAAGATAGGATTTGAATAACAATTAGCAACTATACTAATAGAAGATTCCTGTGACTGAGGCTGATGTTTCTTTTATCAAAAACATGCTCTTTGACACTGAACTATGTTTTATCAGTCCTTGTTATCTCTTCAGATACTGTTCCCCTCATTCCATGGTAGGAAAAATGGCATTTTTTTCCATATAGAAACCTCAGGAAAACAACCCTGGGTTTATTCTGGAATAAAAACAAAACAAGTGGTATCTAGAAAAGGTTGGCATATAGAAGACATTGATAAACCCAGTTGAGACACCTCTCTGCCCTAAAGCTTCTGTCAACCCTGATAGAAAACTTGGATAGGCTTACCAAAACTGGCAGCCACAATCCAACCAACCATATTATAGCAGAGATACAGAACTCCTTGGTGCCATCTAGTGGTCATCTGGATTTTTTCACTCTAGTGTGTAATTCCCCCTCCCCACCCAAGGATCTCCCCCTTCCCCACTTAAATACTAGTCATCCTGTTATATACCATTTGTATGGAAATTTGTCAAATTTCAAAAATGATGTACTGTGTTGGTAAATGATAAAATTATTTATCATATCAAAAAGGGTTGGAGAAATATTATCAAAAAGAGTTAGGAAAGTATATCCCATGATTCTATAGTCAACATGTGGTTTTAGAGCAAAAAAAAAAAAAACTTAAAATATGAGTAAGGTCACTTTGTTTTATCTAAAATTTATTTGGGTGCAACGGCTGTACTATATTAATACCATTATATTATACTTAAAATGAAAAGAGGCACGTATCATTCTTTGGAGTTCTTCCAAGTATTGTGGTATCAAAAGTATTGAGTTTTTGACAGAAGATATAAAGTCTGTGATGCTCACAATAGAAAAAGAGGTATAATAGGAATGCACCTTTTTTTAAGGGACCGTGAATTTTATCCCTGTTCCAGGATAACAGATAACAGAGTTGGAAGGGACCTTGTAGGTCATCTAGTCCAACCCCCCACCCAAGCAGGAGACCCTATGTAAGGCATCCAGAAAGTATCCAGGATATCAATCACTCCGAGACATATTCTCTCCAATTGATTTATTAGAAACAGATCTGGTACGTCTAAGGCATTTTCCAAAGTGAAAGAATTTTCGGGCGCTACACAGAATCCACCTTTTTCTCCTCCCACTTCTACACTTCATAAATTACGAGAACCAATTAACTGCAACTGGAATTTCTTAGTACGACATACAGAATAACCTTGAACTTGTCAACTCCTCCAGCCCCCTTCCCATTATGTTGGCAGCTGAATTTCAAAGCTGACACCCTACACCATTTCTGACAGATGGCAGTCCAATCTCTTCTTGAAAGTCTCAAGTGATGGCGCTCCCACAACTTCCGAGGGCAAACTGCTCCATTGGTTGATTGTTCTGTCAGAAAGTTTCTCCTTATTTCCAGGTTAAATCTCTCCTTGTTCAGTTTCCATCCATTATTCCTTGTCTGGCCTACAGGCGCTTTAGAGAATAGCTTGACCCCTTCCTCTCTGTAGCAGCCCCTCAAATATTGGAAGACTGCTATCATGTCTCCCCTGAGACATGAAGACAGGAAGAAAGTAACATTCAAGGGAACTGGAGCATTACTGATATGGGACAAAATATCCAAGTCCAACAATATTAGGGTTGAAATATGCCTGATGTGACAAAGGAAATAGGAACTTATAGCTCTCTCTGATGAAGTAGGACAATATGGGGAGACCTGCACCTTAGTATGGCCTTTGAGATGGGTCTTTTAGAGAAGTTTGTTATACCAATGAGTTGTTTTTTCTTGGGGGGAAAGGGGAAACCTCTGCTACCTTTAGTCTTCTATCTATTCATTAGAACAGAGGTCTCTAAACTTGGCAACTTACAAGACTTGTGGACTTCAACTCCCAGAATTCTCCAGGCAGCATAGCTGGCTGGAGAGTTTTGGGAGTTGAAGTCCACAAGTCTTAAAGTTGCCAAGTTTGGGGACCTCTGCATTAGAAAATAAGGATGTAAAATATAAATAAATATAAGGCAACCCCCACCTCACTTATTATTGAGCAATTAACACATAAAATGCAGTTTCAAAACAATCTTTATTCATGTTGAAGACCTAGTACAAATTTTAAAGCAACTTAAAAACAGGACACAGCTCCATCAATTTCAGAAAGCCAACAACATTTTTAAGGAGGCGCATTCGTTAATATTGCCTTTTGAAGACAACGTGCAACATCCATTTAGCCTCTGCCTCCCTAAAAAAAAATGTTTTTAATGTTTTAAAGACATTTAACAAAATAGAGCTTATTTTTAAGGGGAGAAACTAAGAATAAAAATAGCAGCATTTTGGGCAGCTAATGCAGTCTCATAGGGACAAATGGCACTGTAGCTCTTCCCTAATTTTGTATGTGACCTGTTTTCATCAGTTTTTACTAAAATTGTTTTGTACAAAAACTAAAAATATTATATTTTGAGCCATGTCCCATGGGAGGCATTGTGCTTGGAATTGCCCATTTCAAAAGCAATCCTGAATAAGTCACAATTGGAATTGCTTTCTCAAATGAATACCATGCATAGCAAAAGCACTGTGTTAAATCTAACTGATGTTCTCCCCAGTGAAAAACATCACAATGATATTTTCCCCCAAGCATCATAGCTCATTGTTAACTACAAGACAAAGCAACATTTTCTACATAACAGCTGACATTGAAACATAAGATTTGGCTTTACACATTAAAACAAATTCTAGAAACATGATCTTTTCCAAGCTCCATGTACCTTTCAAATAAGATAAGGTCAAGTCTCCAATGAAACCAGATTGACTCTTGGCGATTTTCTAGAAACAACCATATATACCTTTCTTGACAATAATTTGGACATTTACTGAATAGTTTGCCACTGGGATTTTTGTCTTTTATTACCCAGTCTAGCCTGCATACATCCATATATCATCACTTTTTTTAATGAGTGAAGCTTTAGTTTGAAAATATTATCGATTTGCATGTTTCTTTTCAATAAAAGTTAAAATATGCTGACTTTAATACGAGAATTGCATGTACAGCAAACTTTCTCTTTATTCAAGTATCATTTATAAAATAAAATTTTAATTTTCTGAATTGAATTTAAATTTCCAATGATTTTTATTTCATTTAACAGGAAAAATAAGATTACAGAATTCTTAAAGAGTAATTGTTAACACAAATAATAACAACTAGGCCTTGAAAGACCCTGTCAACGTTAATTCCTTCCAGGCTGAGACTTGGGAAATTTGGAGAAAAGTTTCACTACGCATTTAGATTCACTGAAAACTGCAATCAGAACATGGCCCATTTATACACTCTCTCTCTTTCACAAGCACATATACAAAAGTACATCAAAACCACAAAACTAAGCCTCGAGTTACAGAATCCATAACTTGTTTTGTCTGAAGTAGCTGTATTCGTGGTATAAACATGGTAGTTCATATTTCAGAAGCCCTGTTATTTTATTGTTGTAGCTCAAGTTTGAGTTTGTCTCTCTGCATCCTCAGAGAGGGACATGCACACACACAATGATTTTGTGTATGCACCAAATGTTGGACTGGTAACCATATATTAACTGTGCATGCAGTTCTCAAGGCTTGATCAACCTATATTCAACCTAGCTTTGAGAGGCTACTTGCTTGATTCTCAGTAGAATACCAACAATGCACAGCACTAAGTGGTAAATGAAACACTGCTGTTCAGCTGGCTTTTGTTTTAATGTGGGAGGACAGATATAAGGCCGCATCTATTCCCCATCAAAGGGACCTAGAGGTAATCAGAGCTGATAAAGCCAATTAGATGATGACAAATCAGGTGTAGGACCTGCTGATGCACATCAATCTCTCTGTCTCTTTCACACACAAAGTGCATGTTAGTAAATTACTTGCTATTCAGTGACTGGTCATAACTTGCCCTTCAAGAATAATCAAGAGCAAAATGCAGATTTCTTCCTCTTAAAAAATCTAGTGGGAAGAATAAACAAACTGATTAAAATTGGCATACATTTGGCTTAATCTTTGCTCCGGGAAATAAAATGCAATTTTCAGTCAACTTCCTCTGGAGTAGATTTTGGGAGTAATTCCATTGATTTTAGTGAGACTTTAGTGAGACTAAACACCAGGAGATAATTGTTTTACAGCCCACAAAAAAAAAACCTCTACTGGGCTCTCCAGTGTTTGTAAAAACCCCATTGGCTTTTAAATATGTCTCAAGTCTGCGTATTTCTCAGGAAAGCAAAGTTAATAAGTTTTAAACAAATGTTTTCAATATAAAATATACGGGTAAATAAAAACAAGAGGACTGAAGTTAATTTATTCATAGTGTTACCAAACAATAAAAATACATCTAGAATAGTCTTTAATGCCTCTTTAGAAGCACAGATTGCCTATGGGGTTGAAACCATAAAGAGATATCCCATAAGACCTGCTTTCTTTTTGCTTATTCACTATATAAAAGACTTCCAGAGTTCCTTAACATTAATCTGTGAAACTATAAAACACATCATGATTTTTATTGTGTTGGTCAAGAAATGTAGAATTTGGTTAAATACTGTAACACTGAGGTTTATATTTCTTTCATTAACTTAATTACATGGATACCTGATATGTTTGTTCTTTAGGGTGACTTTTAAATTTTTCCCCTTCATTTAAAATGTTAAAGTAACAGAAATTGATTCTGGGAGGTAAGTGTCACAAAGACAGAGTTTCCTAAATTTATTTTGATTCTGCTACTCAGAACAGTACGAAAAGCCAAAGGTATACCTAATTGTATATTTTTAAACAGTAGCTGAAAAACAATTCTTCCATGGGATGCAAAATATATCTTGATGCAGTATCTAAAATGGTTGTTCAAAATTACACATGGCAAATAACTCTGAAGGATTAAATTTGGTACTTTAGTAGTCAGTGTTTTCACCTGCTTATCTGTAACATTCAAAGTAGAATTTCTTCCCAATAAAATATATAATCAAGATAATAATCTAAAAACTAAATAAAATATAGTGGATACCATTATGTGAAGATATTTTTAAAACAATTGTTGGACTCAAGTGATGTTTTTGCAATAGTCATTTATTTTTATTGAATAAAGCAGCTTTTAAGCTTATCAGGCACTGCCCAACAAAATATTTAGCTGAGAAATTAATCTTGAATTGTAACCTTGAGCTAGCAGCTCAAAATGCTACAAAAAGGGGAAAAACCCTGTTCATAGTTTTAATTCTGAAGCCAACATTTTCCAATAACCTGTACATTTATTTTTTAAAAAAAGAAAAGGGGGGGGGGGAAGAGGACAACATGAAAACACAAAAAAATGAGCTATGAAAACATGTTGAGATGACATAAGAAAAAAAAATAGAAACAGCTTATCCTGTAGTTACACATGAAACAAATATAGAAAATGAAGTATTGCATAGCAGTGTAAGGATTCCGCTTTTGGAGGGGGGGGGATCCAAACAAAAAAAATGAATAGAATGAGTTGGTTCTGACAGTATCCATCTATGATAGTTAGTCATCCCGAACTATGTACATATTATTTACTGCTTGTCATGAAAGTCCAGTTCTCTTCAGTCTTAAATATCTTAAAACAAGATTTTTAAATGTCTAAACAAAAACACTTCCTGGCACTTCTGTTACCACATTCATTTCTCCAACGAACACCCTGTCAGAGTCTTAAAGTGTCCCTTAAAATTGAAAGTGCCATTCTGCTACATATCATTCACCAGAAAATCAGCAATCCACAATGCCGGCAACTGCATCCACTGCACACTGCACACCACATCCTCCACGTCATGACTGAGAAATTCTGCCACCATTTACATGGGGCCCCCCCTGCTGCACGTCGGGGTCTTCAAAGTTCCAACTTTAGAGCTAGGAAAGCTTCAAAGGGATGGTCAGCAAGCACCATGATTAAAGGCCACTATGTCCCTGCAGGGAGACAGGCGTAGCATTTTCTCTCTTTCGCTGCATTTTTGATTTTGCTTAGTTTTTTTTAAAGCACTTTAGATTAGAAGTGTGTGTCCATAGCTCTCAACCGTGACCTCTCCCACTGCAGTTGTGAAGAAAGCTTCAGTTCCATCTGAAGGCTTTGACACCTTAGCTTCAACTCAATAGCCTTCTTTGCCCAGAAGCCTCAAGACTGCCGAATTAACTTTGTGGGTATTTAATAAAAAGAGATAACCCCAAAGGATTAACATCTTCATCGCCTTTGCTGTGCATATACTGGATAGGCTAATGTGACATTGAGAGAGTCATTGTGCTGCACTAATGAAGTATGCTGATAATGTAGCACCAGTTCTTTCAGCGTGTTGTACAAGTTATATGGCTCTGCAAATCCATACCCAGTAGGTGTTTTGTTGATGACGCAATGCTTCACTTCACTGTCCACACTAAGAAGAAGAAGAAGGGGAAAAAAGGATTTAAAAATGGTTGCTAAGAGACATTTTCTTATATAACTTGATATATAACATTACAGCAATATTCTTTGACCCATTACTGCAACCCTATCAAATCAGTAATACTGTATTGCGTTGTCCTTCCATCATAGGTGATAAAGTTGCCTTTCTCTATAACTTTTCCAATTTCATTCCAAATATTTCTTATAGGTATCAGATTCCAGTGCTGTTCAAAGTTATCAGTACTCTGCAGGAAATTGGTCCCCGTGGCTGATTGAAGATTGTCTTTATCAGCATTAGGAAGACAAGCAGTTTTGGCAAATGTTCCTAACCCTACAACTCTGCTCTTGCTTTGAAAAATTCCTCAATTCTCCAAAGAGTTTTGGCAACTGCAAGAGGAGTCTGAGTGGGATGAATTCCATCAGAATGTGCTGAAAACCATCACATTCTGATGGAAGCCTCCACTGAATATGTGTCAGTGGGGAACCCAACTGCACACAGTCTCCCTGTGGCTTATAAAATAGATTGCTACTAAGGAAGCCAAAGCCAAACCATTTTAAGACTGAAGAAAGCATATAAATTAATACTCTCTAGAAATAAATTTAGCCACAAGGCATGGAGCACTAGGCAGGGTTTGGTGGGCATTTAGAATTTAAATGCATAATGCAAACAAATGCTTAATAGAAAGAGGAACATTACAAAATAGGGATACAGTTGGCTCTCTTCTGTAATATTATGAACAAAGTTAGCTAGAGTAGCTTGGTGGAAAAAATACACATAGTCCACATTCAACAACTGTTCAGCGTTATAAGGATACTGAACAAGAGAGATTTATGAGCAGTCTATGAAGTTGTGGCTGTCTCCACGGTCATATAATCACAATTTGGACCATTAGTAACCAGCTTGCAGTTATGTTTGCGGTATCCCATGGTCATGTGATCACCACTTGCAACCTTCCATGCTGATTTCTCACAAGCAATGTCACTGGTGAAACTGGCAGGAGGTTCCAAGTTGTTCCACTGTTTTTTTGCCTGCCTACCCACATGACAAAGCCACCTTTCCATGCTCTGTAACCCCTGCCTGTGATGCCCACCTGTGGCTCCTGCACACCAGGCTGCATTCTGCAGTGTCTGTCTACAGAACCCACCTGCCCATCTGTAGCTCTCACCCACTGGCCTGCTTGCTGGGAACTTTCACCTCTTCCCATGTTACAGTCATGTGAGGTCCTTGCTTAACAATCTCTGCAGTCTTAAAGTTACAATGGCAACCAAATCTGTGGGGAATGCCATAACAAAGCAAAGTGATTGTAAAGCGCAATGTCATGTGACTATATCACTTAGAGACAGAAACTCCAGTCAGAATTTCCATCATAATTCAAGGACTAGTTGTAATCTGGTAATTAATACTTTTGCAAAGAATATTTATATTTATGACCTATCATATTCTGAAATTAGGTGGTCAATTTAATGGGTATCAGAATCCCATATTTTCACAACTATTTGCTGAAAGGCTGTTGCCCATGACTTCATTACCAACTATTTCAAGCCAGAAAACCAGTATTACAATAATCCTTTGAAGGGCAACCCAATCAGATGCATGGATCCAAGCTTTGGTTAATCATCACAGGGAGGGAATAAGGGAGTTCAATTCATTGCTGAAGAAACAGGGTAAATATTTGAATACATACACAACAGAACAGGCATAGCAACCCTGCTTGCTGCTTTCCCGAACGAGGAATGTTCCATCTCGTTTCCCACGTAATAAATTTTCAGCTTGGCTTCTGTTGATATTTCCAACATTCCATGAGCGTTCATCATGATGAGGCAAATCCTCGTCATCTTCTACTATAGAGTATTGGCTGTTCAGAAGCAACATGAAGCAGTTAAAAACCAGAAGTAATAAAAGGCTAAGCATAATACAAGAATTTGTAACAAAATCAAACTGCTTGACCCAAGGCTGTTTTGTTGACCATAAGGCCCATTGCTAGGTTTTCAGAGAAGTCAGTATTATATAGCATGGCACTCTTCTCTCTCTGTCCGTCCATAAATTTTAGATTTGTAAAAATAAATCTAACTGAATGTTTACTTTCCTGATATAGTATATTATATATTTTGGATTATTCACTATAATTCAGTGAAAACTTATTAAGTGGTTCTTATTCACTTGACCCAAATAATTAAGGTTAAAACTCTTAGAAATAATAAATTTAGACTTTGGAAAAGAGTAGACCTCTTAAAATAAGCAGGGCAGTGAAATACTTTCAAAAAGATACTTCAAACCATGTGGAGGACAACCTCTATGCATTTAATGCTTCCATGTCCTTTGCCTGGAACACCTGCAGCTGCAAAGGCAACTGCACAATCCCAGGAAAAGATGCAGATGCTTTAAAGAGTTATAGACAAGTACTACATTCATGTTATTACTCTCTGTACATTGCTAAAAATGATGAATTGAGCTTTGTATGCAAGGAATTCCTACTGGAAATTATTCTTTACAGAACATAATAGAAGGGCAACAGAATTTTCTATGTAGAAACGTTATCAGTGGGTAGCAGGAATTGAAGTTTGCACCTGGATTTTAAGAACTGGTTATAAAAAACCCCGAATCATGCTTATTTTGATCTCCAGCTTTAGAAAGCAATGCATTGAAAGAATGAAAAGTTTTTATTTACTATTACTTAATATCTTTGGATCACTGGTGGGATTCAATTCTTAGGTAAAAAATGAATTTACAAGCTAAGCTCTTGGATTGATAAAAAATACTGCATTATCCATACAGATGTTATAAAATGATTTATATTTATAAATATTTACATTGAATGTTTACAAATGCAATGATCAGAATCTGAGATAACATTTCCCCCCATTGAAATATTTTGATACTCACTCTTCTGAATTTTCATTGCCAAGCCATTCATTCAGTTTCTTTTGCCGAACACCTTTCTGTGTCAGCCACCTAGAAAGCAGTTTTGAAAACACAGTTAATCAAGATAACATTCATAGAAACTCAACTGAAAGAAGTGCAGTTAAAAGGCTGGAATTCACAAATACTTACATCAAGTACTGATCTCTAGTTTTTCGGAGCTGTATAAGGTCTGGCTTAATGCTGTTCATGCGCTTGTCTATTTCTCTGTATTCTGCAGCCTGCTTCTTTAGGTCTTCTTCCAGTCGATGTCGGCTGTCCACAATTTCACTTATTCGAGATTTCAGCTTTTCATAATTGTGCATAATTCTGGAGAAAACAATTTGGCATATTTACATTCCATTCTGGTTTCTATTTTTTTCTGAAGACATTTATATATTAAAATATATACTTTTGAAGCATTGTAACCAACCTTTGTATTTCTTTTTCATTCCCTTCCCGTTTGAACTTTTCAATATATTCCTTACTATATCTTTCTTGCGTTTGGCACTGTTCTTCAAATATTTTTATGGTTTCATTAAATGCTTCAATAGCAGTTCTTTTCATTTGAATTTCCTGGATAGAAGGAAAAATGGTTTAATAATACTTTAAAAGTGACTAATTGAGTAATACTGAAGCACTTTTATGATATCATTTTTAAAAATTGATTTTAAAAAATCATATCATAAAAGTGATAGGACTAAAGGATAGGACTGAAAAAATGTCTTGTATAGCATTTATTAGTTCACTATTATCTTCTACAACAAGAGGTAGCTTTCCAAGATTTTAGTATAGTCTTTTCCAGGCCTAACTGGAAATAGGCTAGATTGAGCCCAGAAGATTCTGCTTGGAAAGGATGTGCTATTTCCACAAAGCATTCCCTACTTTTATCGTTTCTCTTTGTGGCTGATGTATGAATGCCTCATTAACCATCCTCCTTTTTAAACCATTGGCATTCAAAAACAGTATCTATGTATTTATTTATTTATTTTATTTATTTTAATTACATTTATATGCCCTTCTCCGGAGACTCAGGGGCTACAATTTTGGGATACAACCCAGTGTGCTCAGCAATAGCCTTCATTCCATTGTATATGCCTGCTTATTACTAAGCGGCATTTTTACAAGGTCAGCTAATTGCCCCCAACAATCTTGGGTCCTCAATTTACCTACCCCGAGAGGATGGAAGGCTGAGTCAACCTTGAGCCTGGTGGGATTCGAGCCTACAGCAGTTGTAGGCAGCTGGAACTTAAGTGCAGGCAATTAACAGCCTGAGCCACCAAGGCCCTTTTTTATATATATGTATGTATATATATAAATATACATATTTATATATATGTATAACATGTATGTAAGCATTCAAGGAATATCTTAGAGAAATTGTTATCAAAATACTTGAAATAATTCTTTAGAGCACTGTACTTCTCTAATTTAAATAGGCCTACATATTTGTATTTATACAGAGATAGTTTATAATATACTTGTAATAAATTGTTATATTGTGGACATACTTCATCTAAATAATTTTAAGCCATTAGGTTTTCTCTAGTTACAATATACCTAATTTTAAAGAAAAAGCTTATTACTGATTTACTGCTGAAGTTGCTGTTGGGAGACCATAGCAATACCTCAGTAATATTTGGATGGTTTAGCACTATTAATCAATCCTAATCTTGCTTGAAACCATGTTGTTTTTAAAACTGAAACTGAAAGGTCAAGATTTAGCCTCAAACTCCATCAAACTGAATTTCACTGGATTAATGGGTCTATTGGATAAACTACTTTATATTTTACATTGTAATTGACATTCAATACTGCTAACCTGAGATGTTCTTGTATAATCTTCATAGAGTCTGTCATATTCTCTGTTCTTTTCTTGGAACTGAATATTATATTCATGTAATTTCTTTCCAACAGCTTCAATACTATCTTCTTTAACCACTTGATCCTAGGAGGATAAATACATGGAAATACATTCAATGAATGCAGTCCCTTTCTTACAGTATTAACAGTTTTCATAAAACAGCAATCAATCGAAGTTCATAATTTGCAAAAGAATGATCATGCTAAAGCTTGTAGAATAGTTTTTGTACAGAACATAAACCATTGCTTATAATGCTGCCACCATCTCTTGCTATGGGATAAATGGATGAGTTTATTAGACTAATAAGTTATTGCATGTGAACCTTTTTTTATCATGTATTTTTTTGCTTTGCTGCTAAAAATTAATAGTGGTCATTGTGGAATTGGACTTGTTATACAAATTAGCTCATAATTATCAACATAAAGATAATTTTTCATTCTTCATCCTTCACATCTGAAACACATATTCCAGGTGTGAAGCTATATCAGCTATCAATTTGCAAAAACAAAAAGCAACAAGAAAAATCTTCCTTGATTAACCTTAGTAAATATTTCATGACATGAGATTTTTCTTTTAGGCAGGAACCCAGAATTTGCTTCCAATAAAATGAAGATATTAATTTTAAAAATAAGAATTGTTTGCAGAATTTCAGTGTAATTTTTACAGCACTACTATTGTTCATGTATTTTTCGGTATAATTTCCACAGTATTAACTTTTAAGGGTTTTGAGTTGCCATATCTACAAAATAATTTAAGGTTTTACATAATTCATTAGTATTAATGCAGAAAAGAGAAAGGGAATAAGATGCATATGTTACCTGTTGATATTTGGATACTGGATAAAGTAATTTTACATCCAGTTTTGGATTATATTGAGCTAAAGATTCATTTCGATAGTGGTTTATTAGCTCAACCACGGAATTGAATGTTAATGGATCCGAAAAACCGTATTTCCCATCTCGATGAAAGATTTTGATTAATTTATTATTTCCTCCTTTCCTGTAAAGTTCAGAAAAAAAGACTCAGCTACATTCATGATTATTTTCTTCTTCTTCTGCAGTATGATGTAAAGATGATACCTGATTCAGCTGTTTTTACCTTAGTGTGAGAGTGTAGTCACCATGCATTTTGGTGGAGGCATCTCGTACCAGGAATGTGCCATCAGCAGTGTCACGAAGTTTCTCATTGACTTCTTCCCTATTAGGGAACCAAAAGCAACCTCAGATTTAATTTCTTCAAGGAAGAGCACCCTTTTGCATAACTTTCCTACTTTTTTCTGATTGCAAGGTAAGCATTGGAATGTTTGAGTTATTATAATTGTGCAATATTAATGCAATATTGGGTTTTCAATTCATTTGTATAGAATGAGAAGGATGTGTGTTTAGTGTTTTATTTTTATAGTGATAATGTACACTGAAGATGGCATTTAATTTCATTGTATAACGTGCGATGACAATAAAGTAAACTAAAATAAATTAATCTTTTTTCTCAAAAATTGTATCATGGAAGAGTTTGATAGTAACTTGTATATACAAAAGAAAAGGGGAAAAGGATAGATAAGTCTTGTGCATGAAAAGTTTTAGATGTAAAAATCTAGGTAGTAGTAGTAACAGCAAAACAGCATAGAAATGTTTAATGAATCTCTTTTTTAAAAAAATTCTTGGCAATATATGTATCCAGATATTTTTAACTATTTTATATGTTGTGCACCCAGAAACTGTAGTACAAATGCTTTAAAGCTATCACAATATAGTGCAGGTTAAACACATGTATAATCACTAAGATAAAAGATACATTTTTCTCTCACCTTGAAATATCTCCCCAGTACCATTCAGCATCTTGCAAAGACATGTTATTATTCATACCGTTATTTGTTACAGTGTTAGGCTTTGGAGGCTTTGGAGGCAATGCTGCAATGAAATTTAAAAAGAAAATAGCTTAGCTATAGCCTGCAGGCAATATAATTTGAAATGCTTTAATGAAACTATGTTTAATTTACATCTATTAAATTATTGCAAGTTGAATTTTCATTTTTTGTCATCTGCCATATTTTTTAACTTGTCATTAACCAGTCCAAATAGCATATATGCAAAATTAATTCCTTAACAAGAATTGGAGGTCATTCTTTTTCTGGGTATAAGACTGCAGCCTCTGTTATCTGAGTCTTGTACTTCCAAGTCAACAGCCCCTCCCACCTCCATCTAGAACAGAACACAATTTAGACTTCCAAATGTATAGACTGAAGTTAGTCTCCTCCTCATGCCACATCTTTTGTTATTAATTTCTTTGTGCATCACTTTATACAATGCAATTATTTTTAAGCCCTTCTTCCTCAATTTAATTACCCAGGGGGAATTGCCTTGCTATCAACTCCAGCCCTGCTGTGGTTTAAGAACAAATCAGCAAATCATCAGTACTACTACATCTTTTAGCACACCAGCTGGGTTTCTTATGCTTCCTTTCATGATGTGCTGTCCCCAAACACTTTAAGAGCCAGTCTGTGACCAGATATCCCTTGCCTTAATCTGAGCAGTCTGTAGGATAAAACTCTTTCAAATAGCAGGATTGATTCAAGCCACATACTTCTCTGTTGCTCAATGTCAAAGCTGCATACATACATACACCCGGGGGTGGCAAAAAAAAAAATACTGCAGTATTCCCTGGCTTATAGGTTAAAGGGGGTCATGTTTTAAAAATACATAAACATCAAGTTCACTCATTAAAGTTCACTCATGCCTTTGCCCACTAAACACATTTATGAAACATATAAATCAAAACGACAATTGCATTTTCAGAGGTTTAAGGAAAGGTAACAATCTGCTCATCCTGTGCTAAATGCTTGCAGATAAACAGGATCACATTTAATAAACTGTAATACTAACAATTTCTAATGCTAGCATTGTTTAAAAAACAAAAAGCTTCCTGGTTGCATTCTGAATCAATCATGATGCAGAAAACAGGACCCCTTTTCGGTATAACCACAGACCTACAGGTGAAAGAACTAAACTAAATCAGAAACATACAACAATTGCAGTTTCATCTAACAAGGAAAAAAGACATTTGCACAAACCCCCTTCCTGACTCTTTTTTTCCATGCATTAAATGCAACTGAACAATATCACAAAATTCCTCCTAAACATTTCACCCTGCTCTAATATCAGCAACTGTAATATCCAGAATATGCTTGCCTTTTCAATTATAATGCTGCAGTATAGTATTACCGTTACCTGGTGGGTCCATTTCTATGTAAAAAATCAAGTCTGTGCCACAATTTACATCTGTCCTAGGATACTCTAGGTCCACTTCTTCCATGTTCCAGACTGTGTTGTACATTTGTATGACTTTCAGCAAGAAAGCTCAGTTAAAACGAAACAGTCAGGATCTCTTTGTAATGGTGTCTTGGAATTCATTTTAAAACCTCTAAGGGGCTGCACTGTAACCTATTACATCATAATCCCCAGCCAATCATGTCAAAAATAATGTCACTGGACCACTCCTATTTCATCATTTTTTGTTATTCATTGTTAATCTTATAACAATTGTCATTTCAGAAAGAGCAGGCACTAATGATCGGCACCTGATCTTATTTATTAAAAAAAGACTGAATGGGTTTCTCAGCTTACACTCAAGTTTCCCCCTCCCCCTTAATCTTTTCTGTCTGGCATTTGGTACATTCCACTCCTGGCAGGTTGACAAAGGGTGATATGCTGCAGCAGGAAACCTTCTCTTTCACTACCACTGTGGGATTCTCGGTGGATGGAGAGCTACTTTCCTTCTAGACACAGCAATGCAATATCAGGGTATTGTTTAGCTTTGACGGTGGTGCTTTTAAAGAAAAAGAGAGAAACCAGAAATCTCAAGAGGTATTGCCCAATGCCTATTTTGTGGGTGTTTGGTTGTGAATATGCTTTATCCTAATAAAATGTTCTGAATATGTCATTTGTTTCTAAGTAGGATGGACATAGGTCATTATTTGCAGAATATTTCAATTGCTTTAGAGGTTAATATTCTAAATAGCTTTATTTTTAAAAAGAACAAAAAAGCCTTGGCTGCAGCAAGGGGGGAAAAAACCCAGCCACTCACTGTCTGTTAGCTGACTTTCCAGCCTGTAAATGTTTGGGGAAATGAGAGAATGCTCTTTCAATGTACTTGGTTTGCATGGATTTAGTTGACTTGATTCCATAATTTGCCCGTTTTGCCATTCTTAAACAAAAGATCTTTGTGATAATCAGTTTATCAGGCTTCACGTTTCCTCAAGCCCTGAAAAATCTCTCAACTAAAACAAACTGAAAGCAAAGTTATTTTTTTGAAAAAATAATTTCTCCTCAAGCCTTCAGAAAAGTCTCTCATATTATACAACTTATCATGAGTTGCATTCTGAATATACAGCATAGTTTTCACATATGAAGGCCAGACATAGAGAGTAAAGAACTCAATAGTGCAAGAATTGCCACACAAATGATTGCACTGGTATTTATACAGTTCTGGGTCCTGCAACAGCCATGAATTCTACAATCAAAGCACTGCATATAAAAATCATCTCGTGAGCCATTTTTATCTTCTGAAAGAACCAACATTTTGTAACTGCATATTTATAGCACCATATTAATAAATGCACCTACAAACTGATAACCTTACCACAACCACGCTTAAGCCCATTGAAGTCGCTTTCCCACCCTTCCCTGCCCAATTAGGTGGACAGACACCAGAGATTCCTTCCACTTGTTTCAAGTAACAGGACACTTCAGAGAATCCCAGACACCAGCTTGAACAGTGAAGCTCAGAGCTTCGCCCACCTGCTACCCAAATAGCTCTGTCGCCAAAGCACATTGCTGACATAGGGTATGTGAGATATAAAGCAACACAACTAACCCTTAATCAGTTATTTCTCTCTCTCTCTCATTGTATTTCCCTGAAGTAGGTTTCAACAAAATACATTTTACAGGTGGGAGAAGAGATTTTCTCACTAAAATTATACTAGTGGCTAAATTCAAGACAGTTGCACTTGTATGATCAAGTTACTGCTTAACCCAAACTAGTCTAGCTTGCTCACGTGGCAAACCAGAAAGAGCGAGATTCTGACAAACCAGTGATTTTCCACAGTTCCAGCATATGTTGGACAGGTTTCATTAAAACACATTTGACTATTAAAGTATAACTATTTAATCTGCTTGGCTGCAGCATAAATTATTCTAATTGTGATAGAGATTGAGAGATATCCAGGTATATGTAAATCCATACACACACATACACACATACCAGAATTCCTTCCTTTAAAGAATCAGTTTCTCTCTTTCTCTCTCTCTCTCCTTCAAATTATATCAAGAATTACTTACTTTGCATACTATCCATGGTGCACATTCACCCTTGTATATCACAATCTGAAAATTCCAGACTGAATGTGGTTTCAGCTGAGCTTCACAGATTAAAACACAAATTAAATCAGACTTTCCTTGGATTCAAATCTTCTCTGAAACAATTGGGAAGAAGTTATCTCAAAAACTGTAATAAATTCTTCTGCTTGGTAAATCCAGAAGAAAAAGCTGCAGTGAGTAGAATCAGAAAGCTCCACGTCTTTTTCCCTTTGGAAAGAATCAATCTCTCTTCTGGCTGAGACTATCAGCCCATTTTTGTTTCATCACTGAATTTAGCTGGCTTTTTTTCTTTCTTTTTTTTAAAAAAAGTCCTCTGTAGCTTGCACGTCTCTCCAAGATAAAGATCTCAGTTTCATGATTAACTTGGGCAGGTTCAAATATTTGCTGAGCAAGGGATTTCAGGTGGGGGAGGGGAGCTAGAGTCAAAGTCAGAGTTGTCACCGGCTAACAAGTGGCCAGTGCAAGACTAACCGGTCTCAATTTAGCTAAGTAAATGAGAAGACAATTGTAAGTAGCCTTAAAACAGTTTCTATAACCAGCTCCTCCGTGCAGTGTTGAAGGAGACTGTCAAGAAAAGCATTATGAGCAGCCAAATACAGGAAGTGGCTAAGCTAATTCAGGAGGGGGGGGAGAGAGAGATAGAATGAAAGCCCTCCTTGTAAAGTTTTGTGCCTCAAAAAGCCCAAATTCAGAAGCTCTTTAGCATTCACAACACCACTTTCCAATGGACCACAATGACAGGTGCTGTCTGAGGACTCCCCAAACGAAGCTGTATACTACTGAGTCAATTTAAAATCAACTTAAAGTCTAACTCCTCCCCGACCTCTTGCTAGCTTCAGCTTCCACAGAGCTTTTATAATATAAAGAACAATCTTGTACATCTTTATTTGCAAGTACTTCCCACGGTGTCCAATGGGGCTTGTTCTCAAGCAGATGTGCCATAAATTAGATCCCTAAACAAGGGCATTATTTTGGTCGAATGAGGTCAATAACACAGTGCAAGATAAAAGATTTTAAAGTGAATGTTATCTGATCAAATCCATTTCACTATATCTGGATAGGAAAGTTGAACAAGAAATCGCTTACCCTCCTACAATCAGTATTAATGGATGTCGAACCCACAAACTTTCATTAAAATAAGAAATCCTCTTATAGCCTGACAACAGAAAGGTACTGGAGGGAGGGGAGGGCAGCAATATTACAGAAGTGCCTATATCAGCCAGCTAGGCACACCCTAAGTATCTAAGCTTCTATAAATCCATTAGTCTTGTGGCACAATTTCATTTTACAACTTAATGAATGGATTTTATTTGGTTTCTCTCTCTCTCTCTCTCTCTCTCTCTCTCTCTCTTCTTCACAAACAGACAAATATTCTCTGGAAATTAAACATTGTTTTCCTTCTTTCTTTACATATTATGCTTTGGGACATTCTGCTTTTAACCTCCACTCAAGGCATGGCTGAGAATGATATGGTTGTAATGGCTGCTGAAGGAGAATGCTTTCTAGAAAAATTTTCACCTCTTGCTCCTCTCACTATGCTTTTGGCTTGATATACTGAAGAAGAAATGGAGGCAGAGGATAAAGGTCAGTTCCTGTCCAGAATATTAAAAGGTATGAGTTATGAAAAGGAAATTTGGGAAATAATTTTTGAAAAACTGTCTGAGGAGAGAGAGAGAAACACACACACACACACACATGCATATGCAGACTTAATAAATCACCTTCTTCCTAATGTTATTCCCGTGCTATGGTCTGCATACACACAACTTTAATAAATAATTCAGGGAAAAAGATATGCCCAAACTATTCTCGATTTGACAACAGATGACTGATGTTATATGGTAGTAATTCTCATAAATGAAGGTAAATATACGTATCCCAGGAAAATGTTGAAGAATCCAATATCAACGTGACCAAACATTTATTTTCCCAAGCTTTGGGGCTCGTGCTGAAGTCCATCATCAGGAAACTCTCTTTCTCTCCAGAATATATACACTGGGCTGACCTGTGCATTGTATTTATATGGTTCCTGGTTGTGTATAACTTTTAGTTGTTAATTAGGGTACTAATGGCCACTTATTAAATCATTAATTGTTGTTTCCTTATATCACCATGGCCTTGACTCCCAAGTACCAGATAGGCTGGTGGTAAATCAGCACTCCTATTGACTGACAAGGGACACATTTACCAGACTTCAATCATTTCTCTGACTATTTCTCTGGTAGTAATTCTCCCTTGCATTTCCCCCTAAAATGGACTGGTTATCGTAGGTATGGACTTTGAATTCCTGCCCTCTAGCCAAACTGGTTTGAATTCTTGCCCTCTAACATGACTGCTAGCTTATAGACCTAATTTTCATTCTGGTTGTCTTTATTTGGTTTTCTTTTTCCTTCTCAGCTCCCAGTGAAGCCCACCCGTAGAAATAGAACATTTGGACAATCATGTTTATTTCTTACATAAAACATTATCAAGCCTTAAGAGTCAGCAGGCTTTTTAATGTTATTTGCTTTTTAAACTTCGACTACAATCTGTTTGCTTATGTATTTAACATCTTTTGTAACACTCTGCTATGCAATACTTGGAAGAACCCTGTCCTACATACACCATAGTCTATCATTATCCAGGAGTAAATGGCAGAAAACCACTATTTATTTAGCTCTAATCTTGGCTACGACTTTAATCAGGAGTGGGAAACCCACGATCTGCAGAAGCTATTAGTACAAAATGTTATGGATCCTTACCTCCATCTTCATGGTACCTAGCAGCTCACAAACTGATTAACAACAACTTTTGTGCTGGGACAAAGAAAGAAGAGACTACTTCCAAACCTAAATATTTGTAAATTCACTGCAATAAAAAAACAGTAACTGCAACATCCTAAAGATAAGAAATTGTTCCATGTTATGTTTAACGATTCATGGAAGAGTTTGTTGTTCTATATGCATAGATTTTATCAGGAGTGTTATAATTGGAGGTGGTATTTAATGTGCTCCCAGTCTAGTATTTCCATTACTGGAGGCAACCCTCTTATATAGCTCCACGCACACAGGAGAGTAAAGTCATGGCATCGCATGGAGAAACTAGCTTGTGATTTCTGCTTTCTTTTTTCTCTTTTATTAAGTCCTGTAAAGGGCAGAATTTTGACATTTGATAACTTAATTCTCAAAGCAGAAACTGAATGAGTACACAGGGTCTAACATTCAACTCTGGCTGCTTCAGTGATTCTATCTACTATTTATATTAAAGAATAACAAGCCTCTGATGCAAAGCACCGTACTGAATTTAGTACTGAATATGTTAAAATGGTATGCTTGGTTAATATTATTCGGTAAAAAAGAGAGCCCTCTGCTGGACAAATATTGTAATACTGATTCGCTTCAAGATGAATAAAGGGGTTGGAATGTCAACTACATTAGATTCTAAGCACAAATGGCCTATGATTCATGTTGATACTGAGATTTGTCTTTAATATTTTTCTGTTATAAAATATGTCATGTCTTCATTTAATTACCATAATATCTTCTCTTCACTCAAGTTATTTATTCACTCATTTCTCATCTTTATTATTTTTACAAATAACTCAAGGCAGCAAACGTGTGCTTCCTCCTCCTGCTTTCTCCATAACAATAACCCTGTGAGGAGGGTTGGGCTGGGAGCGAATGATTGGCCCAAAGTCATTCAGCTGGCTTTCATGGCTAACTTCACAGTTTCCTGCTTTCTTGCCTAATGCCTAACCAATGGTTTGATTTAGAACAAGCATCAATTTAAACCTATGTATTTCCAATACAGATTTGGCAGTTTTGCAGCTCTATATAGTTCCTGAAAGGGCATTCTAGATGTATACTTACACAAATTAAATCCTACTGCATTTCAAAGAGCTTACTCTAGATAGCTCTGTACAGTGGTGCAACAACTCGTTTGGTGAGGGCGCGTGCTTTGCGCGAGTGCTCTACATTTTAAAAAGCCCATTTTCAACTCTATTACTTACCTTCTACTGCAGCCCCTGGGACTAAAACAGCTGAGGCACAGCAAATTGCTCCTGCGTGTGAATCAGCTGTGCTAAAAAACCAGGAAATAAAGCACAGGAAAGAGCAGGGGCAAGTAGGCAGGACCAAATGCTCACCAGAACTACCATTCGCCCGAACCAGTCTGAACTGGTAGAATCCCATCCCTGGATCTGTATAACTTAATCTTGGGGAAGAGGGTTTTTTTTTCTCCTTTTTGCCAAAGTTCTCACAAAAATATATTATACATAGAATTTCTTTTTAAAAGACTCACATGTATGGTTTTCTTAATTTACTGTGTACTAAAATAGATTTCTCACCTAGGTTTTATGCTTATATTCAGTAGTTAGTTAAAAATCCTGGACTAATTAAACTGTATTGGCTATATTATATGTTAAGAAAGAAGAATTTGTCATCCAGAGATTAGAAAGAAGCAGGACAAAAAAAGTATTCACCAACTTGACGGAACTCCTTTATTTGTGTTTTCTTATATTCCCCGATTTCTAATTTTCCTGTGTTGAAGGATACCTAACTGGCCCAACAGGGTTCAGAAACACTTTTGTCTGAAAACTGAGGGAGCAACTGTGGACCATACTAAATTATATAAACCAATAATCTGACTTGTTTTTAACTACTTTCCTGTCCACAAGAGAATAAGAACACTTTAAAGAGAAGAACAGAAGTATAGTTTAAAGAATACATCACAAAGCAGGTTTAAGGTCTCACTAAACATTATCTGATTTGAGAAAAAACTATTAGTGTTAAGCCATGTGGTGGTACAGTGGTTAGAATGAAGAACTGCAAGCTACTTCTGCTGACCGCCAAGAGTTTGGCAGTTCAACTCTTACAGGCTCAAGATTGACTCAGCTTTCCATCCTTCCAAGGTCAACAAAACGAAGTCCCAGATTGTTGGGGGACAATATGCTGACTCTGTAAACCACTTAGAGGGGTCTGTAAAGCACTGTGAAGCAGTATATAAGTCTAAGTTCTATTGCTATTATGGCAGCATACAATATAATCCTTATCTGAACTATATGCGGCATCTGCAATTTTATTACCACCTCTATTGTTAGCATTATTAAAAACAAGCTTGTTTATGTAATAAAAGAGAAGCTTGAGACCATTATTATTATACATTCAATATATACAACTATATATGTTTCCTGGGTTCATTTATTCTGTATACTCTTTTTCTTGCGCTCTACCCATCTGTACCATTTATCCCAAACCAGGTAATACTCTGAGTCTTCCTTCCCATTTAATTTAAGCTTGAGCCTCTCCATTTTGCCACATTCATAGCTTTTTTGAATAATAATGTGTATCGGTGGTACGCTAGGCCTTTTCCAATGTTGCGCTAAAGAAATCCGTGCCGCTGTTAGTAAGTGGATGATCCGGTATCTCACTTTAGGAGAATAATCCCCTTTGATCATTCCCAGGAGGAACAGTTCCGGTTTCCACTCCAGTCCGCATTCAATAATTTATTCTATCCATATTCTTATCCTTGTCCAATATTTCTTAATCTCAGGGCATGTCCACCAAAGATGAAAATAAGTATTAAATTTCTCTTTACATTTCCAACAGCTTCGGTTTGCTGTTGGATAAATTTTAGCTAATCTAGAGGGTGCCAGATGCCATCTATATATCATTTTATGTAAGTTTTCCTTATATGAATATTGATTTTGTTAATATAAGATTCCTTTGCCAGATTTCCTCCGAGTCGTCCAAATCTATATTGTAACCAAAATTTTTTGCCCAAGCTAGCATTGGTCCTTTCATGATTTCCTCAGCCAATTCATATTCTAATAGGTAATTATATAGATATGATTTTTTTTCTCTGGGCCCAGGAGTATTTTATCTAATTGAGTATCTTTTATTGCAAATCCGTATTCTTTTACATCCTTATTATATCTCATTTTTATTTGAAAGTAGGACCAGTTATCAATAACTATTTCTTGGGCTTCTAACTCCTGAATCAATTTAAGTTTTCCCTCATTGTCTAAAATTTGGTGGTATTTAAGCTTTTTGCTAATATCCAACATGTTAGGATGGAACATCGCCTCCATTGTTGAAAGCCACCTCGGTATTTTAGTGTAGTGGTTCCTTCTGATATCTGTCCAAATTTTAATCAAAGATTTACGTAAAGTGTGTCTAGAAAAATATGAATGATTTTTATTATTTGGGTTCCACAAAAATGCATGCCATCCTATTTGCAAATCCATGGCCCTCAAGTGTTAAGATTCTTTTGTTTTCCAATTTAATCTAATCTTTTATCCACACTAGTACCGTCGCTTTGTAATAGATCTCCCAGGCAGGGAGTCCAAAGCCACCCCTGCTTTTATTATCTTGTAAATAAATCTTTTTTATCCTCATTTTTTCCCTGCCCAGATGAATTTCATAACAATTTTGTCCAGTTCTTTAAAAAAAATTGTCCAATAATATCGGAATTGTTTGAAATAAATATAAAATTTTGGGTAGGACATTCATCTTAATCGTAGCTATTCTACCTAATAATGAAATTTGCATTTTGTTCCAGTTTTCCAAATCCTTTCTAATTTGTTGTAATAATTTAATATAGTTGTCCTCCCTCAAAGTTGCTGTTTTAGATCTTAACCAAATGCCTAAAGATTTGATCTTGTTCACAATTTGTAATCCCATCATTTCCTCTAGTTTTCTTTGTTTACTGTTTGTTAGGTTTTTCACTAGCATTTTGGTCTTTTCCTTATTAATTTTTAATCCTGCCAATTTTCCAAATTTATCTATTTCATTTAATACTAGTCCCGAATCTTGGTTCTTCTATGACAAATACCATATCTTCCGCGAAAGCTTGCAATTTATACTCTTGACTTTTAATTTTTGTTCCCTTACTTTCTTTGTTTGATCTGATTCTGTCCAGTAATGTTTCTAAGATTGTTATAAAAAGCAGGGGTGACATTAGGCATCCCTGTCTGACACCCTTCTTTATCTCGAATGGTTTGGTAGCTTCTCCATCAATACATTTGCTTTTTGTGTGGCATAGATTGAATTTAGCATTTTTGCAAAATTACCACCAAATTTCATCCAGTTCATCTGATGCTTCATGAAGTCCCAATTTAGATTATCAAAGGCCTTTTGCGCATCCAGGAAAACAAGGGCCACTTGGTTTCCTGGGTGCAATTCATAAAATTTTAGTATCTATTATCGTTCTCGTATTATACCTAATCTGCCTCATGGGAAGGAATCCGTTTTGATCAGAGTGAATTTTGTTGTTAAGCACTTTCTTTAATCTTTCTGCCATTACAGTCAAAAAAAAATTATAATCTGAGTTTAAAAGGGATATTGGTCTATAATTCCTTACTTGATTGGCATCTGCACCCTCTTTAGGAATCAGTGTTATATAAGCTTCCTTCCATGATTCTGGAATTTTGGCTTCCATTAATACCTCATTACAAATCTCTAGCAACACATTTTCTAATATTTCTCCTATCTCTTTATATAACTCACTTGGGAGTCCATCTGGGCCTGGTGCTTTATTACTTTTTTGTTTTTTAATCACCTCTTTTAATTCACTTAAGGTTATTTCTTTATTAAGTAACTCTTTTATTACATAAACACTATGAAGGTTTCATTGATTAGATAATACAGTTTTAATCCAATAGTAATAGTAGAGTAACGTATGTTATTTATTAATTATTATGCAATCTATAAGAGATAAATAATACTTGCCAATTACTATTTATTATTATTATGAACTATCAAATCTATTATCAAATGTAACAGAAAGAAATATGTTTATTGTTCTATTTACACATTTTCTACTTTTGTATATTTGTATGTTTGTGCTTTTTTAATTTTATGTAAATAAAGTTTATTTTAAAATTAAAAAAATAAAAATAAAAACAAGCTTGTTTAGTTAATTAAAAGGATTGTATTTACTTTGTATATACCATTAAAATAATCCCAATGATTTCTCTAGAAATTATAGGCCACTATTAGAATCTGCAACACAAGTATCTAGATAGAGAAATTATTTACAATTTGTAACTATCAAAATACCATTGTTATCTAAAACCAATCAAACCCCTGTGCTGAAGAAAATCATTCTGAAAACAAGTAAATGAAATAAAGGAACATTTATGTTTGAAGCTCAAAAAAAATCAGATAAACCTTTATGCCGTGAAATGTGGCATCTTTCGCTAAACTGAGTTCATTCAGTAGGTTTTCTATGCATTACATTTGTGTCAAAAGGAATCTACTATATCACATATAAATGTTTTTAGTGAAATAGGCTGTACCTGTCTGACCAATCGATTTATGGAAATCAGTAACAAAAATGTAAAACTGACGAAACCAATGACAAGAAACTGCAGCATGCAATCATTTGAAACACCTCATAATATATCTGCCTTTCTACACCTCTGGGTATGCGTCTCTCCCTGGTTATATGAACTTCTATAAACTGAAGGGTTTGCCAAATATGCTGATGTTCCCCCTGTGTATCTTTGAATGGTGCAAGTTATATAAGGAATAGTATTCAGAGGACTCAGAATATCAGCTGTTAACCCTAACTTAAGAAGTTCTTTGCCACTGTGCAAAAACAACAGTCTTATGATGGCATTGGAAAAACTTTATAGATTTTGCATGACTATCTAGGAAGTTCAAGTCAAAGAAGTTATTTGAATCCAATTTACATTACTACTCAGAGTGTTACACCAAATATGTAGTTTACTACCAGCAGCAATTACTGTTGTGTTCTTAAGTACAGAATAAAAATTTATGACAATTTGTTTAAAGCCACATCCATGGGAAAACACATATTCATTACAACGTTATTGTAAAACAACTAATAAAGACCATGTTGTTGATCTTGGGATATATCCACACACAAATTGTATTTGGATGATAAATCTAAACCAGACTAGCAGGAAATATACAATCTTTACACACCATAAGAAATGGCTTTACCATTGGACACAGTCCAACACATCCCACAGATACCTGGCGGGCAATTTTTATCCTCCACATAGCTTATAGAGGGGTTAGGTGCTACAGCTTTGAACTATCTTGTGCCAAGATGCACTTGCTGCTAGTATTATGAGAAAAACAACTTTCAGTAGAGACCTTGCTATTTCCCTTCTGCACACTATGACAACCTAACTGTTCAAATAAGCAAAGAAATCTTTACTGTGTATCAAGTAAAAAAGTGATACACAAAACAATATCAAATATTAGCAAAAAAATAACACACTGCAAATAAATATATTATTTTTCAAATACATCCCATCTGACATAAACTTCATCAAATGTAGGAGTCGTTGGTTGCAAAAGAAGATAAAGACGCCGATTTCAAAAAGTTTCCAAAATACATGTTTACTTACCTGGTGCAGGTTGTCTCTCATTCAATTCACTTGTAATTAACACTTCCAATATTTTTATATGTTGTTCACTGTCAGAGCTGTAAAAAAACAAGAAAAATGACCATGTGTTACAGTGAAATAAAAAAGATTTTGGAAGGAAAAATTTATGATCATCATTGAAGAAAAATTTATAATTATCAAGACTCAGGAACATGTATCTTACCTGGCTACTGGAGATCTGAACAGCAAAAGGCTAAAAATTTCAGCCAAAGATTTTGCATTTAAAGAGTTTTTGGTAGAGACTTGGCAAAGTCTAGAGAGATGTTTAAGGAGATACTGGAGTGTGAGCCAATACTGTTGAGGTATGTTAGGAGATCTGATGAGTCTTTTCAATGCTTGAGCATATTCTTCTGAGTTCTGTACTTCTGGAAAAAAAATCCTTGTCAATTTGAGATCATCAGCAATTGCTCTAAACAGCCATGGAAAAGCATCAATTTTGCAAGAAGACATCAATCCCTTTAATGTAAACTAAAATACTTTTCCCTACAACAATGAAAAATTAAACAAGCGTGGAAGGGAAAAAATCAATTATATCAAAGTCAAATTGAAACTGAACTATAATTAGATGAAAACCACTAAAAGTTCAGTTAATGCTGCAGAAATCTCCCCTTCGCCTCACGTGACTAGGTAATTTCTGAGATGTAGCAGATAAGGCTTAAGAACGCAATTCTAACTTTGAAAGTTGTATCCTGTCCCCATAATGAGCAACTGAATTTGAAAACTGAAAAGGTTAAATACAGTCTGAATTCATAATGAAGAGACAAACCTTATCTCTTAGTTTATTGCACTGCATCCCAAATTGCAAATGGACTTCAGAATCATGTCTAACTA
This sequence comes from Naja naja, assembly GCA_009733165.1. NCBI lineage: Eukaryota > Metazoa > Chordata > Lepidosauria > Squamata > Elapidae > Naja > Naja naja. Next base: position 275,809,861 of record CM019149.1, read on the forward strand.
ATACATTTACCTCGTGCATACAGATAAAAGGTTAACAATTAGCTCTTTGTACATACGAATCCTTGATTGGTTAACCAGTGTTTGAACAAGTAATATGCTCGCCAAGTTACATGGAGTTCTTTAACACTAAGATCTATTTTGTACATTAGGTTTTTAAAATGTACACATACAATTTCAATCATGTGTGTCTTACAGGTATGCATGCCAGAGAACAAGGTTAGCTGCATATAATCCCAATTTATGTGTATCATGTAAGGAAGAAGCTATTATAATGTGCTTTTACATTATTACGTTGGAAAAAGAAACAGTATCCCACAACAGACCAAAATAACATTCATACAATGATGTAATTGTGTACATGCCATGTCTGATATAATGACATGAACTGTAGCATTGCATCATGAGCATGCCCTGCAAAAATAAGGATCCTCAAACACCCAACTCTACCAAAAGTAACATTTATAAACATACCTTGTGCTACAGAAATCATTTCATTGTAAACAGATGCTGGAATGACAGGATTTGGCAAGTCTAGAAAGTACCTCTTCAATGCATCTGTTAGAATGTGAAGTTCAATTCCCTCAAAATCAACTGAAGAAACCTCTAAAAAACACAGAGACACAAACATGTTATGCACTACATTTTGCAAAGAGCTTTACTTCACTCAGGGAAGTATATTTAAACAAATGATGAGACCTGGGCATTTTACGGCCTTCGGCTGTCGAGGCACAGACCCTCTATATCAATCCCAGTTTCTCATGTGGCTCCTTGGGAAAATTAATTGCCCATTCCTGATCTATAGCAACTGGAGGTTTTATCCAAATGTTGGGTATGACCTCATGACACAAGTACAAAAGTTTGTGTTGTGATGTACATTCCTTTGCCCATCCCACACAAGTAGTGTTGAACAATATCTGCATTTAACTCTCACAAGAATTATTTCTAGGAAGGGAATCCTGTGTAAATACTACTTTTTGCAGCATTTTTCTTTTCATCCCCTCTCAGTAAAACGCTACTACAGGCAGTCTTCAACTTATACTGTTTATTTAATGACCAACAGAAATTACAACTGCCTCAGAAAAAGTGACTTACAAACTGTACTCCCCACTTATGACCATCATCCCATCCCGCTGCCACATGACTGCAATTCAGATGCTTGATAACCAACTTGCATTTGTGATCAGTTGCAATGCCCTGCAGTCACGTGATTGTGATTTTGATGATTTTTTTAAGCAAAAAAAAAAGGCCACAGGATTAGCCGAATTCATTTAACAAAAATTGTCAGACAATAGGATCCAACTTGATTTACCACTGTAACAATTTAGGATGAAAATTTTGGTCCCAATTGTGGTTGTTGAGGAGTTCCTGTATAGTAGGTGACAGTGGGGACTTTTGGGTATGTCTTGAACTTTTTCTACTGCTTGCGGAGACATTTGTAATGCTGATGTGTTGTTACTGTGTCTGAGTTCCCCGATATACAGATGACAGAGGCAAACTGTAATTTATTGGTAAGGATAGTGGTATTTTCAAATATTTTATGATTGGGTCTCTTATGATCTACTTTTCAATTTATTGGAATGTCATCAATAACAAGTATCCTTTCCCCTCTCTTCCTTAGCCCATGTAATGAGGTTTCCCTCTACCACTATTTCAAATACTATTTCTGCCACAGTATTTGGTATATCCCACATAATGGAATTTAAATGTAATAAATGACATTGCTATCTGAAAGCAAATTACACTGATATTATATTATATTATATTATATTATATTATATTATATTATATTATATTATATTATATTATATTTATTTATTTTGACTTGTATGCCGCCACTCTCCGAAAAGGACTCGGGGCGGCTCACAGATAAAAACACAAAACAATAAATTATTTAAAAAGAAATTAAACTAGACAAGCCAAAATATAACTATAAAACCGAATTAAAATCAATTTAAAACCTCCCCTCCCCCCCAGGAGATCAGTCCAGCCCAGCCTGTAAAAACAGCCAGGTTTTTAGATTGCGTCGGAAAGAGGAGAGATCGGGAGCCAGCCGGAGCTCAACGGGTAGCTGATTCCATAAGGCCGATACAGAATAGGCCCTTCCCTGGGTCACCGCCAGCCGACATTGTCATGCGGACAGCAACGCAAGGAGTCCCAACCTGTGTGCTCGCACAGGGCGACCGGTATGATATCGGCAGGATCCGCAAGTATCCGGACCCATGCCATGAAGGACTTTGAATGTTAATGTCAAAACCTTGAATCACACCCGGAGGGCAACTGGCAACCAATGCAGCTCGTGCAGGAGGGGCATAACATGGGAGTATTGGGAAACTCCCATCACAACGCACGCGGCCGCATTCTGCACCAGCTGGAGCCTCCGGATGGTATGCAAGGGCAGTCCTACATAGAGAGCGTTGCAGTAGTCAAGTCGGGACGTACCAAGTGCGTGAATGACCGTGCGAAGGGCATCTCGATCCAGATAAGGGCGGAGCTGGCGAACCAGCCGAACCTGGGCAAAGGCCCCCCTGGCCACGGCTCCCACCTGCTCCTCCAAACTGAGCCGTGAATCCAGGAGAACCCCCAGGTTCCGCGCCCTATCCACAGGGGGTAACACCTCTCCACCTATGGCCAAAGGTGGAATATACTCACTGGAGCGAGTTTGATTTTTGAAAATAGTTGTGCTTACCACACTCAATAATCTGTCTTAATTCAACACTGCTGCTTGACCCTTGTGACTTATACAACGACGAACATTCCAGACCTTAAAAAAAGAATTAAAAATAAAAGAATGTATTAAGTTTTGGGATGCTCAAAATTTCCTGTAGATTTCGGTTGTCTACATTTCCTCCATGTTCTTATATAATTATGTTCGCTATCTTTCCTTTGCAGAAACAGTATGACACTCTTGCAAACTCTTGATTGTTTAACATTATTAATCTAATTTTATATCCAAAATCCTAACCTGAGAAAGGCCAAAACATCAAGACTATAAAACAACAACCAAACCAAACCTTTAAAAGCTTATGTGTTCCTAAAAGGAGTCCTGAGGATCTTAAGTTACAACTTAAAGGTTCTAACCATTATAATAATACTCTAGTTCAGTTAGAACGGAAAGGTAGGTATTTTCTATTATAATAGTAGGTTTTGATTTTATCTAGGGCAGGGCTGTCAAACTCCTAGCTCACAGACCAGATACCTCACACTCTGGCCATGCCCACACCCAGTTTAGCGAAGGGGGAAAAAATCCCGATATGTCAAGTGACACCGAGTTTGACACCCCTGATTTAGGGTCTCCTGTAGCTTATTTTAATTTTTAAAACTATTTATAGCATCATAATAATGAAAGAGGAGGAGGATCTGATCTCATGTCAGGGGTCCCCAACCCCTGGTCCATGGCCCAGTACCAGCCCGTGGTGAGTGAGCACGCAAAGCTTCATTTGCACATATGTGGGAGAACTAGGTTACGTACAAAAGTATCCCTCCAATCATTCCTACTGCCATATACCCTGACAAGTTTCTATGGTAGAAAATGGAAATAGTCAGAATGCTGCCTTGAGCTCCCGAATAAAGGAAAAGGAATAAATGTAATACATTTTGCATTAGGCAGCAATCTCATTATTTGAAATTATCAAGACTGTTCTTTCAGTGATATTTTTTCTGCCCCAATTAGCCTCCATTCATAATTTTGTAACTACAGCAGTACTGGCTGTCCTCTTATCAACTGCTTCGTTTAGTGACCATTCAAGAGTTATGATGGAATAACCACCACCCCTCCTAGTTTTGCAACCAACCATCACATTGACAATGGTCACAGCACTCCGGTATCACATGATTGCCGTTTCTGTGCTTTACACAGCTGGAGTCTGACAAGCAGAGTTGATGGAGAACACAGAAACAATGTTGCTACTCACTGTCCCATGATGCCTCACTTAATGACCATAGCACTTAACAGCCAAATTGCTGGTCCTAATAGTGGACCAGCTAATGGGGTTGCTAATGAGGAATACCTGCACTAACTGCAGCAATATTTCAACTGATGCATAACAGAATGCCTCTGAACATTCATTTGCTTGTTCAGTAAAGGTGACATCTTTGGTTGAATATTTGTTTGGAAAAGCTAGGAGACCCTGATCTTAGAAGCTGGAAATCCCAATTTTAGTTTATAAAAATTGTTCTGAATATAAAGCAGTTTCTTGTGGAAGTTTTTTGCCTTTTGTGTTTCAGAAACAACTGACTGCAAAAAAAGATCTGTACATTTGTTTCATATACCTTTTTGTATACGGAATGCATTTGGAAATAGAGAAAACCTAGGGCAAGTTGGGAGTGAATACTTAGTTCAGCGTAAAACAAAATCAGGCATATGTTGTATGTGTTGAAGGTAACACAAGTGCTATTTTCTTATCAAAGGAAGTATTTGAGGTTGTTGCCATTTAACACTTGGCCCACGCAAGAGAAGTTGTGGGCAGCAAGCACAATGCTAAGAAATTTCATCCAACTCCCTTCTACCTTTGCACCATCACCAATAGTGAAAGTTGTTTTTTTCAGTATCAATTGAAAAACTTATCACAGAAAGTTTTAAATCAAGGTAAGAAGAGATAAAGTGAAATAATTTGGTGGAGAGGAAACAGTCTGGTGCAGTGGTTAAGGCTAGAAACTGAGAGACCATGAGTTCTAAAATCCTGCCTTAGGCATGAAGGGGCTGGATGCTCCTGAGCCAGTTCTTCTCTCTCAGTCTTAGGAAGGAAGCAATGGCAAACCATTGTTGAAAAACCTTGCCATGAAACCTGCAGGGACTAGTCTAGATAGTCACCAGAAGACAACATTGTCTTGAAGATACAATTGGGGGGGAGGCAGAGGGAGGGGGGAGAATAATTCTTAGGCATAGGAACTACTTCTGTTATGTATTTTGCCTGTTTGCACCATTCTTAAGGAAATAAAAGTATGTGAGGTAACTTAGATTAACTTTATAAAAGAGATTCTTTTGTCAAACCTTAAAGTCAAAATAATTTGCTTCAATTATGCAAAGTACATTGTCTTCAATTTTATGTCTGTTTCTTAGCTGTTTTAGGAAAACATCGTTAAATATGTTAATAAACTCACTAGCTGCATTTAATTCCACAGGAGTCATAGACTCCAGATTTGGGACAAATTCTGTAGGTTAGCACAGTTGAGGTAGCACAATTCAAAAACTGTTGCCCCACAATGCATGATGTCATCCAGTGAAAGGTTACACACAGAATAATGTGAGTACTTTAGTAGCAGACAGGTTATTATACCAATTTATTAAAATTTATATTCTACCCTATTCATACCTTTTCTTTCAATAGCTTCCACTAATTTCACAAGAAGAGGTGGTGCATTTTCTGGAGGGGAAAACTGCTCACAAAGATCTGAAAGCGTAAAAACTGTAAAACAAAAAAACAAATAAATAAAATTCAGCTATGCTTGAAATCTCTAAAAAGACTGAGACATAATACACCTGATTAAATTTAAAATACCAAACAATTTCCCTTTATTAACTGTACTTGTGTTTTTTTTCTTCAGTTCTTCATATACATCAAAGTTCATATTTAAATCAAATTATAGACAAATTAGTGGTAGCACGAAGTGAGCATTTCCATGTTAGAATTAGAATTCTTTTATTGGCCAAGTGTGATTGGACACACAAGGAATTTGTCCTGGTGCAAATGCTCTCAGTATACATAAAAGAAAAGATACATTCGTCAAGAGTCAAGAATCATGAGGTACAACACTTAATAATAGTCATAGGGTACAATAAGCAATCAAAATCATACTAGGAAACAGTCAATATAAATGGTAAGTATACAAGCAACAAAGTTACAGTCATGCAGTCACAAGTGGGAGGGGTAGGTGATAAGGAGTGATGAGAAGATTAATAGTAATAGTAGTGCAGACTTTGTAAATAGTTGGACAGTGTTGAGGGAATTATTTGTTTAGCAGAGTGATGGCTTTTGGAAAAAAACTGTCCTTGTGTCTAGTTGTTCTGGTGTGCAGTGCTCTATAGCATCGTTTTGAGGGAAGGAGTTGAAACAGTCTGGGATGTGAGGGATCTGTAAGTATTTTCACAGCCCTCTTTTTGACTCATGCAGTATACAGGTCCTCTATGGAAGGGAGGTTGGTAGTAATTGTTTTTTCTGCAGTCCTAACTAGCTATGATTTCTGTATGAACCATTAATGCAGTGAGATTTTAAAGCAAACATTTTGAAAGAAATATAGGAGATACTCATTCTCTCTCTGTATATACATATGTATATGTGTATACACACACACATACACACACAAATATATACATACATACACACTCTCTCTTTCTGTGTCTGTATAAAAATAAATGTCATAATGTGAATATAGTATGTATAAAAATCTCTCATTCATATATATGTGTGTGTGCGTGCATGCACGTGTATAAACTCCATAATGTGTGAATATAGTATAAGTCTCTCTACCATATATATGTGTGTGTGTGTGTCCCTCTCTGTGTATGAGTGTATATGTATGCACACACACACACACACACAAAAACCTTTTATATTAAATAGATATACTAAAACATACTTTGGAAGAAACTTTTTTTATCCTTTTGCATGCCATTAGCAAAACTAAATGATTCAGGCTTAGAAATATTTTTGCAATCAACCTGGATGCTGCAACAAATAGAAAGCTGAGCTCTGAAATATGTCAAGTGCTATCCAATTTGTATTTATTTGGATATAAATCCAAAGCTTAGTGGGACTTGTTTATAAATGTGCACATATTATGATAACTTTAATGTGCTGGACAATTTAATTAAAGTCTTTCTAATTTCCTGCAAAGAAATCATTCCAGAAAGCAAGATTTTAAAAACAATCCTTTAATGAGGGAAGGAAATAGGGCATCTTTTCTTCCAAAATGTTTGTTTGTAATGTTACTGGAAATGAATCTATGTTTTAGATGAAATATTGTTATTTAAAATGCAACTCATCTAGGACAACTAGGATTTTCTTTCTTGCATTTGCTTTTTGCTTTTCCCCCTGATCCAGTTCAACATTCCAATAAGTTTTATTAAAATTAATTGAAATTGGATGGAAACAAAAAGTACCAATAAAGTGTATTTGTAGGTCAGGGTTCAAATGAGGAATAATTGGTGCTCTCTGAGCTTGGTTGTTTCCTTGCAGATGTTTCATTACCCAAACTAGGTAACAACATCAGTGCTAGACTGAAATGAAAGGGTTAGACTTCTTTGTCCCTGTGCCTGCAGTTCATTAATATACGCTTCACTTTTCCATTTCAGAGAATTTGGGACCCAAAAGGAACTAATTTCTTTTACAGAAACTGCTTACAGGGAAAAAACATCCCAGCAGATTCTACTCATAGTAATTAAACACATAATGAACAAATTAACAAATTATTATGTTACCAAAAAAGGACATTTTAACACACTTTAATTTTTTTAAGGAACCTCTTCCAGTTGCAAAGCTTTTGTATAAACTTCCTATACCATTACAAGTGGACCTCGACTTACATCCATTTGATTAATGATCATTTTAAGTTACAATGGCACTGAAAAAAGTGATTTATGAGTGTTTTCCACACTGACGATCAATGCAGTATCACCGTCACATGTTCAAAATTCAGGCACTTGGCAACTGGCATATATTTATGACGTTTGCACTGTCCCGGGCTCATGTGGTCACCGTTTGTAACCTTCAGCTAGCTTCCAAGAAGCAAAATCAATGACAGAACCCAGATTTGTTTAACAACTGCATGATTCAATGAACAACTGCAGTGATTTGCTTAACAACCATGGCAAAAAGATCATAAAATGGGGCAGAAGTCACTTAACAACTGTCTTGCTTAGCAACAGAAATGTTGGGCTCAATTGTGGTTGTAAGTTACAATATACTACAATTGGGACTGTCAACATTAACTTTCCACCTTTGATGGCGGTGGTGGGGAAATCAAACCTTTTGTACTCATTTAGGTTAAGAAAAAAAATCAGGAAACATCTGCATTCCAAATTAAATTAAATATTCTTAAAACAAAATATCATTTTACATGATTTACAAAAAGGCCAGATTTAGTTATGATGCTTTTACTTTTTAAAATGATGCTGCAAACACATGGTAACAGATTGGAATAAAGTCTAATACTTATCAATGTTGAAACAAGCTTTGAATATGGATGAGAAACAATAGAGCAGAAAATTATCATGTATCAAAATATAATTAGAACTAAGCAAAATTGAGGAGTACAGGTTGCCTAATGACCAAAGTAATGAGACCTCCACATGGTTACTTAAGGCCACATTCTTAAGTTACAATGGTCGCCCCCCAGGATATGTAACTGCATTTTGGGTGCTCAGCAACTGGCCCACATTTACAACTGCCTGCAATGTCCCAATGGTCATATGACCATGTTCTATTAATTTTTCCTGAAAACAGCATTAATTTCCAGTTTCCAGCAAAATTAGCTCATAGTGAACAATGGATTTGCTTAACAATTGCTGCAAAAAGATCATAAAATTTGATCAGTCATGTGGGGTGATCCATTTTATGGCCATCATGACTTATGACTTTAATGGGTAGCTCCATTATGGTCATTAAGTTGAGGACTATCTGTAAATCAAACCAAACCATAAAAAGAAATAGGTTAGGAATATAACTAACTAAACTAGCCTACAACTAAGACTATAAGACTCAAGATACTATATTAATGCCAACATGCAATCTGTAATGATCATGCACAAAATAAAACAAAACATAACAAGTAGTCATCAACCAGTACCTGACTTTAAGACTATCTTCTGTTTTGAAGTGCGTTGTAAAACTGCCCAGAGATTTGGAGACCCAAGTCCACTCTTAAGAATCTGAACAATTTTACAGATTTCTTTGCTACAATCCAGTATCAATTTTTCAGTTAAAGTAATCATTTTAGTTTTCCCACATGAAAAAGCGCATTCTTTGGTTTTATTTTAAGCCATATAGACTGCAAAACGTACAAGCCACTGGAAGTGTTCCACTGAGCCTTCTTCACTGGTCATTAAGCATTTATCCCAGGTTTAATGATAAGGCAGAAATGCTAGTTCTATTTTTATCTTGTCATCGTTATAACCAATCAAATTAACAAGAGATTGGGATTCCTCCAATCTACAAGCTCTCCCCTTTCACTAACGGAGAGAGGCCTGAACAGCATTTAGCAATGACAACGTGTGAGCTGACAACATACTTTGTATTTAAACACTGCCAACATAGTTACAAACTGCAAGATGAAACCAGCACACAGCTGCACATTTTGGAGGAGTTCTCAGTAAAAAGAGATCTTCAGAGTTATTACCTGGCAAAGGTGCGTGGAAAACTAAAGCTAGAAAATTGGCTCTGCAAGTTCTCAAACTTTTCATTACTGCTTGAGGAAGCATGAAAGTGGATATAATATAATTTATAACTTAATCTGCCCTGTAATCAGACATAGTATGGAAAAAAAGAGATTCATTTAGTAGAAGGTATACAGGAGACAAATATTATGATTTACCTCCAAAGCCGAATCATTCTTTTATGTTCAGAGACTTGTGCAAAACATTTTGTGTTGCAGGAGAATTCCTGGGAAAGGAATTATGATGTATCTGCTCAAAGGATTGTTGTCATATAGATAAAATGACTCAGATACGTGAATTTTATAGTCGAGGTTCATGCTATACAAACACAAACCAGACTTCCATAGCCAGCCACTTTCAACTAAATATACAACTGAAAAGATGCTCAGGTTTACCTAATCTGGAAAATGATGAAGACCAAGGAGAAAGATGAGATTGTGCTTCAGAAGGAAATTAAAGCTTCTCAAGAACATAGATAAAATTTGTACCCAATGATTAAACAGGGATTCAGTAATGTAACTTTCTCTACGATTGTAACGAATATGCTCAGTTAAGAGGGATGAGAAGTTTAATACAAAACACTTCCATTCTGTTACCAATAAAACCTGAACTCAGTCTTGATTTGAATGATACTTTATTTTTTGGATTGACTCCATTTTATAAAGGACATTCCATTCCATGCTAGTACAAAGGTATACCTTTGTTTCAATATTTCCTTTTTCAGAGCCAATCATCAGAATGTGTGAAGTGGCTTCCTGATTTAGCAAACATTTTAAATTAGAATCAGTATAATATAAAGCAAAACAGATTTGGGAATGAAAGAAAATTTGATTTCTGACAAAATACAGTATCTTCCAATAGTGAGTTCCTGAATTTGAGTCAACTTTTTGTAACAGTACAATATTAGTATAATATTAGGGCCCTGTATTTTCTTTAATTACAATGAGCATTCCAAAATATGTAGGCTATCAATTTAATATGCAGCACAGTATCTCGTGTTAAAAGGAAGTGATATTGTCTGTATGATAGGGAGGAGTTTTGTACATGATGTACTATCAGATTAGGCTGTGGTAACATTATGAATTATGAGCTGTCATCCAGTTTTTCATGTGCTAAAGAATTTACTTCTTGGAAATGGGAGCTATAAATAAGGCAACAGATGTTTTTTATTGGCTCCAACTGGAACCTCTTTTTTCCCCAATATGATATGAGTGAAAATATCTGTTATGTGCTGCTACTCTATAAACTGCATATGAAGTAGCGTTTTCATTCCAAAAGTTATGACACTTTTTTCTACAAGATTTCTTTTATAAAAATCCAAAAAGAAAAATAATAACAAGAAGATGTAATATGCATTTTGGAAGAACCAAAGTAATAAATAAATATGGTGAGCTTCCCAGGGCAATTGTTTATGTGGGTGTATGTAACATACCATGAACATAAAGTTATTGTTAAAAAGCCAGACTGTATGACATCTTCAAACAAGTTTGGATCTGTGGTCCCTGGAATCAACAGTGAGCCTTCAATAGCTGACACTGCCTAGAACTCCTTTTGATCTGCCAGTCATTATCTATAATGGTGTGTGGGAAAGATCCTGGGCAGAGACATTGACAAGATAATGATCAGAGAAGAGACAATATATCCTATAACTCGATAATGGATGGACAAGAAACTCAAGAGAAGGAAGACCCTTTTTACTTTCTTCTTACCTTGAAATAAGTATAAGCACCTCCACTGGAAACTATAGTACACTTTTCCAAGATTATCTGACTATGTTTAAAAGAAAACAAAACCTGCTCAGACATTTAGACCTGTCCAATATTTCTAGAAGTTAGAAATGTAATAAATCAATCAGTGTATTCTTAATGATTCTGATTCAAAATTTGTAATTTACTTTACCCAGTAAGATGTAAGGATTTCTAAATAGACAATGTTCCAGTTTTTTACATTCCCCAGTAAGTTCTAATATTATCAGCAGATAAGCTTCAATATGTTGATCTGCCAACTCAAATAACACTCTCCTAAAACAATCAAATAACGAAGCGTGCATACATGTACTTTCCTATAATCTGTCAGAACTTGCTCTGCCAAGCACAAATGGGTTCCTGCAGTAATTGCCTTTATATAACTCTACATTCACAATTCCTTGACATTCAAAAATTATAGTTATTATTATGTTCTGTCCATCTCTTGTTCATGGCTCCTATTCTCCCTCCCAATTTTTTTTAAATGTCAGTTTTAAAAGGCAGAGGAAAAAAACAAGGAACAAAAATAGGTATGCAAATGAAAGCATTACATATAATGACATTCCAAAGAAATAAATGACCGTATTTACAAACGAAGTTAAGTAAAATTCTATTTTGATTATTATATATGTTGTATACTGTTATGAAAAGCAAGATGTTTCATTTTAAAGAAGAAATAAATAAAGTTAAATTTTAAAGAAATTGGCAAAAAAAACCTTGTAGAAATTTGGCACAGAACTATCTAAGTTGAAAAGATACTCTCAGGATATTGAAAAGCTGAAAGACCAAAACAGGCACTTCACATTTTGCATAAAGCTTAAATGTATGGAGGAGACATTTTGGCTCCTTTTACTCATGATATAATGTATTTAGAAACATCCCTTTATTATCTTCCTATATTCACATTATTTTTTGTTCCACAATGGAACAAAGTCCACATTGTTAAAGATTATAAAGATCCAGTTCGGGCTAGAAACATGGAAAATGAGTTCCAGCCCGCTTTAGGTACAAAGGCAGCTGGGTCAGTCTCTCTCTAAGCCAGTGGTGTCAAACTTGATTTCGCTGAGGGCCACATCAGGGTTGTGTTTGGCCAAGGTGGGCATGACCAGTTTGATATCACTTGTGTCAGGGGCGTCTGTGGTGTCCCGAGAGCAAAAACAGGCTCCTGAGCTCTGTTTTCAGCCACAATGACCTCCTGGTGCCCTCTGCCAATGAAAATGGAGATCGGGAGGCTGAACGTGGGCCCCCTGAGCTCCATTTTCGCTGGCAGAGGGCAGCAGGAGACCATCACAGGTGAAAATGGAGTTCTTTTTTTGTGGCAGAGGCACCGCAGGCCAGTCCTTTGCTGTTTCTAGGGTGGCCCCATGAGCCAGATTTAAACACCCCACTGGCTGAATCTGGCCCACGGGCCTTGAGTTTGACACCCCTGCTCTAAGCCCTAAGAAGAGGACAATGGCAAACTACTTTCAAAAATCTTGGAAAGTAAAATGCAAGGGCTTGAACAGGCAATCTCCAGGAATCAACATTGTTTTTGGCTTTGATTATAGGTTGATGGACTTTTTAAACTATATTTTATTGTACACATGATTATCTGAAGTTGTTCTTGGATGAAGTCAAATGATTTGTGCATATACTTGTACACAGAGGCAACCAAAAAGCAGTGGCCAAAGAGTGGAGAGGAGCCCAGAATTGCAGCTATGTTCAAGTATATATGATTGGAAAGAGATTATTTGTATACATTGAGTGCATCTAAAGCAAGTAAAAAAGTAAAAAAAAATAGGATTAAAAAAAATTAATTAGGATTTTTTAATTTTTATCAAATTTATTTTAATAAAATGCTTTTGGAGTAAAAAAATCTATCTAAAGATAGATTTTTAATTTAATATACATTAATTTATTCAGCATGAAATGGAGCTTAGTTATGTAGCATGAGGCTGAATATTCTGCAATATTGGGACTGTTGGTGAGGCAACAGCAGGTCAGGGGAGGAGCCGCTGCAGGACAGAGATGACAGTTGCTCTTTAAATATTATGATTTAAATTGAGTTGATTTAAATCAAGCCTTTTTACTAGTGATTTAAATCATGATTTAAATGTGATTTAAATCGACTTGATTTAAATCAAATCCACCCTGATCTAAGGAAATGCATATAGATTTCAAAAAAGTATTATTCCACCAGCATTAAAAGTGTCTATTTCAATAAGAGGCAACCTTTGGGGAGGCATACCTGAAAGACCAATTTAAGGACAGAGTTGTCATAAAAAAATCTATGTAGATGGCTGCTAAGAGTTGCCCTCAACTTAATGGCACATAATATATCATCCGTGTTGCTTTTAAGTAGGATGCACTTATTTAGGGCTCATAACGTAGTTGCTATGTATTGCCCATCTCAAAACTGTGGGGAACTATTGTCAGTTTTCAGCAGTCATGGTCAGAAATGGGGAACTTGGAAGCTACATGCTGCTCTGTGGGTAAATTGTCTAGTTTCTTTCCGTATTACAAAATCTATAAAATAAATTGGATTTCCCATGGCTATACAACCACTTGAAGTTACAACAGACTTCCTCAAATTTATTTACAACCCATTTTAATGACAGCCACAGAGTCCCCATGGTCATGTGATCACATTTTGGCACTTCACAACCAATTTACCATTATGGCTGTTTGCAACATCCCACAATCATATGACCACAATTTGTGACTTTTTTTGGAAGTTGGCAGTATTTACTTCCAGTTTCAGGGAGGGGGGACATCGATTGGGAAAATGGATTTACTTAACGATTTTGGTGCTTTCTTTTAATGACTCTCATAAGAAATGGTTGTTAACTTTGAATCTAGTTTTACAACCACAATGACTTACAATCAAAATGATATATGACTCAGTTACAATCATAAGTTGAGGACTGACTTAGAGTATAGGGTACATAAAGTGGATACTATAGCATTTATAGTCACTAACTTTGAGGAAAAAAATAGGTGATCAGTAATCAGACTATCTCAGAAATGCTTGCTGCACTATGTATCTACTGATGCAATGGGACTTTCCTTTACTTTGCCATATTCTGTACAAAATCTATTACAGAAGATCCCCAATGAGAGATGGATGAGAAAAGGAGAATTAATTAATGTAATTATAATCTTTTACCAATATACTTGAGGAGACCCACAAAGATGACCTTGGAGTAAATATACAGAAATAGTTACAAAAACAAGTTTGTGTTAAGCCCAGGAAATGCATGAGAAAGTAACTGAAACTTCACTCTAAGTCACTGGGGTTCGAGAGAGAGGAAGCAGACATTCAAGATTCTGTTATTACAGTCTATGTAGTATAGTTCTAGTCAACTTTATGGTGTTTCTTTCCCGATGTATGTATGTATGTATGTGTGTGTGTGTGTGTGTGTATACTTACTTACTTTTTATTTAAGCATTTTAATCCATGTGAAAAACATGAGCTAGTTATAAGCAACTATTCTCACAGATGTTTTTCACAGATTTTTCCATCAATATTAGCTAAACCTAAAAAAGTCAACCATTTGGCTCCTATGGAGTATTTAATAATACTTTCCAAACAGTACAGTATAGAATTCAAATGATTATTCGTGGGTATAGCAATAATTAATCCTGTTTTCTTTAGGCTAATAGCAATCCAAGGCTATTTTTGAAGTCCTATTTTATGCTACTTTCTCAGACAAAATCTGCAAATTTCTATGAAATAGATGAGAACAAAAGCAAGAATCTTGTGATAATTTTGTTGCTAAAGTATTTTAGCCACTGAGATTTATGAAATAATGTCATCCTTGATTAAAAAAAAGATTATATAGATTCTTTCATTTAAAATGGTATATATAAGGTACATTACATAAGCTAAAAAAAGTTATTTTGTCTTTCTCTTCAATAAACTGTGTGTTTTGGAGGAAACATCTGTAGTTTAAAAAACTACATCAACATATATCAATCTTCCCCTTTTCAAGTTAGTAATGCAATCTGAACAAAAAAAAATCTGTTGATAGTGGTTTTTATTTTAATGGTGCTTTCAACACTTTATTTTATTTATTTATTTATTTATTTATTTATTTATTTAGTTAGTTAGTTAGTCAATTGCTTACAAGGATAAACAGTTGTGAATACATGAAATGAATACAGAAAAATAAAAGAAACAATAGGACAGGGACGGTAGGCATGTTGGTGCACTTATGTACGCCCCCTACAGACCTCTTAGGAAAGGGGTGAGTCAATAGTAGACAGTCTAAGGTTAAAGTTTTGGGGGCTTGGGGAAGTATGTATGTATGTATGTATTACTGTTAAAATATCTCAATTTGAAGTTTCAAGTATATTTCAATAAGGATAGTAAATATAGATGTATAGTTTCATACAATATAAGAATTTTATGCCCTTGGGCATAGAAAATTTACAGTGTGAAGTTTGATGTGGATTTGGAGCTTTTATCAATTGTTTCTAAAAGAGATTTAATTTGGTCAGTCACACAAAAATATTATTATCCTGCCTCCAACCACACCTAATTCACCATTATATCATTTTATATCATTTCACATTGGGGAAAGGAGAGAAAATAAGCTCTGCAAAACCAATCAATTAATCACACACACACACACACACACACACACACACACACACACACTGCAGAACAGGAATTATTGTTTGTTGCAAACAGAGAAATGGCTGCAGGATCCAATCTGGGTCAGTCCCTGGAACCAGAGGTCTTGTCTTCCGAACTTTCGGACTCATGCTGGAGCCCATCCAAAACCTCTGGTCCCAGTGATTGACCCAGATTGGATCCTGCAACATTATCCTGGACACGTATATTCATCTTCATTCATGAGAGAAATGACTAGTTAAAACTCGGGAAGATAGTAAAACATATCTTATTAGAAAGCAGTGAGGGAAGGTTTCAAATGACAGATATGCTGATTAAATAGCAGCCAAAACTGACCTCTAGGCTATCTAGAACAGTCCAATGGACTCTTCTAGCCAGTCATGCTTTTAAGGAACTGAGACACACCTGGAATTTTCAAGGATTTTTTCTGGCCTGTTGTGTCTAACATGCTTTCCCTTCCTCATTCAAATTGTTCTGCAATATCTCATCACAACACTTACCTTAAAAATTATCAAGAGTTAACAGATCCATCTTATAGTGTGCATAAGTTAGCAGATCTGTCAATAATACACTGTAAGTTAGACGTTCCATCGATAGTGTACTAATTTAAAGATGAATTTTGTGTGAACTCTGAAGAGTGAATCACTAAAGACGGTTGCCAATGTATTATAAACAGGAAACGTGTTACATGAGATCTCTTTCATAGTACGTAACCAGAACAAGCTAAAGATGCCTAGCAATTAAAATTATTCAGTTTAAAGAAGGTTATTACTATCACTATAAAAAAAACTGTAGCAAAAAGAAATTGCAAAAAACAAACCATGAACTAGTACTTGATTTCTTTTTAACAAAATTTTTAAAATAAAAGCAGAATATGCAGCATTACTGCACTTGAGCAGTCCCTTTATTTGGATGATTAAATATCTATGGTAAAACAAAAAAACTCTTGATATTTACCATTGTGCTAGTGAATGTGCATTCGTCAGCACTTTTTCCTACTGCTGGGCAAGATACTCAAGCCCACAGAGAGGTCAAGTCAAAATTAAATGCTGACAGGAGAAAAAAAATCTTTCAATAATGCTTTTCATAAAATTTGCTTATATAGGCCAATTATATGCTGCTATTTTGAATTTGAAGCATCACCTGAATTACAAGAATCTATATCAATGTACATTCATGTCTAGCTTAATATGTACAAAAGCTTAAGATCAACAACTTACAATTTCTTGAGTTTGTCTCAAGGGAAAATAATAATAATTGTATAGATATAATAGTAAAACTTAACAAGAAACTTTACAATTTTAATGTTTTGTTCCTAAGTGATTATTAAGATTTAAAAAATCATACGCATTTTTTCTATTTCTTAAAAAGAAAAAAATCAATTGGTAATGGCATTTTTATAATTTCATACTGCCCAAAACCTATATAGGAATGAATAAACAGTATCTAAATTATATCCCTATATGATTTTGACTTGGATGGGTTGATATTTCAGAATGAGAAAGAATCAGGGCACCAGAAAGTAAACAGTAGAGAAAAATCCAAATGTTAGCATTATTCAGTATGTAGGGAAATATTGATAGCATCAACATTCTTATGAAAGCATAGGCTTTCTTTTTTTAAATGGAATTTTTCCATAAACATTTTAAAGAAAAATTCCATGACTAAGTTTGCATCTATCCACATTATTAAGAACATAAAAAGAAAATAATTATTTTAATCAGAATTCATTTATTAAGCAACATTGAAGGAGGAAGCCTTAACAAGAGCTGAATATGGAATTTTCCAATTTGAAATCAGAACTGAAATCTCTCTTTCGCTAAATCCCATAAGACTATCTTATATAACGCAGCCCTGTACTTCAAGAATAAATCTCGGAGCATCCTAGGCTTTTTACACAAAAGGACAGAAGGTGGTGTTCATTCTGCAGCTGGTCAGTACAGGGTAATTTCCACTCCAGCAACAGTTGGGAGTAGACTGCTAGTTTCCAAGAATTATCAGATTTCCATTCTCAGAAATAACCTTTGAGATGGTTACAACAGCATCATGCAGTCAAAGGGGCAAACTTTGACTATTAATAAAATGAAAGACAAATGCAAACTTGTTGACTTAGAAATCCTGAATGTATAGCTCAGTGCAATTATGGCAAAATTATCACCTAGAACAAAAAATAATCAGGGTCTCAGCCAGGTATCTAGATCAGGGGTCGCCAAGCTTTTGGACCTCAGGGACCACCAAACTCATAATTTTAAATCCCAGGGACCACTAACTGGTTCTGTGGGTGTGGCTTGGTGGTCATGTGACTGGCTGGGCATGGCTTGTATGTAAATATTATATTTATATAAATATTGAATTTTTTTTATAAAAAAGAGCAACTTTTACCCAAAATCAGATAAAGCAGGCAGGCAGATTGAGTTGCTCACAGAATCATTCAGTGATCTATCTATCTGCCATCGGCTAGCTCAGTCTCTCAAATTTGCTTGCCGTGAGTCTGCACTGAATAATAGAACCTTCAGTCCTAAGGGAGGTTTGGCTGTGCTTAAAAGCAGAGCCGAAGATCTAAAGACTAGCTAGAAAGCAAGAAATCCAACCATTTCCTGCTTCCTAGCTAATCTAAATCTCCCGGCACAGCTGAACAGCTGATGGTCGGAAAAAGGAAAAATAGCAATTTAGCAGGCAAGTTTGCCGGGTAAGGAGTGAGTGGGCGGGAGGGTTCCTGCGGGCCATGTGGGCGGCGCAGCCTTGTGTTTCTCTGCAGCCTGGATTAATTGCTTTGGGGGGGTGCTCTGGGGGTGAGGTTTCTCTGCGGCCCCACCAAAATGTTCTCATGGCCCACCAGTGGGCTGCAGCCCACCGACTGGCGACTGCTGCTCTATATAATCGTAGTTTCAAGATACAAGCCAACAAACATCAAGGTTTGAAGTACTTTAATTTGTACAAGCAACACACATCCCATCCAGCAAGAACGGTCAAATTCTGATCCAGGTTAGCACATAGCTGGCAGGATCCGAGGTTAGTGCGTATGGAGCCCGACACATGGCAGATGAATTGTGGTATTCATCTATTTGTTACCTATCAGGAACCTTATGTAATATTCAGTTAGTGCCTATGATGAGTGAAAGATCTGTGCTAACTACAGCGGCAAAGAATTTTGTATTCAACAACATATAACAGGCTTTGTTTCCCCAATGTCTATCTTATCTGGGCTTGGGAAATGCACAGCCTGAAACGTGTCAATGACGCTTCTACAGTTCTGAATACAGAGGAGTTACTTGTACAAGTCTGGTAAATTAAAAGAAATAATCTCCTATTTAATGAAAATAATTTACTAAATGTGTATGTCCTTTCTTTTTCCCAGACTTTCTCTATCCTGGTGGGATGCAGATCTATTAGGATTAAAGCTTTCAAAATACCAAACTAGCATGGGGGGGCAGCTATATTTACCCTAGAAATAAGTCTTACTAAAATCAGAAAAGGATTTGCTTCTGAGTGTGCATGTGGTGGAATCTGGTGCTGAATTACAGGAAGGGGAAGAGAAACATCAAGCTTGAGTTGTTGCTATGCAGGAAGCAGAATGGAAGGGATCCTCCCTAATTTCTTCTCAGCATTTATCAAACAGTTATGTAGAATGTGCTTTAGTCTAGCAAGATTTTGTCTAAAGGTAAACAGCAATAAAGCAATTGCTTAGAGCATTTACCTGTGTCGTTCTTGGATTCTCATGCCTGACACAAAATGTTTTACTTCTAAAATAAGCAATCAAATACACTGAAATAGTTTTAACTATTAGAACTTATATTCATGTAGCACATAAAATTATTGTACTGTCCTTTTTAAAAGTGTAACTATCACTAAATATGATAATTTCAATTAATTATATTAATTTATGGCAATTAATTAAGTTAGAGCATCACAATATTTTCTGGACCTATATTATTTATGACTTTGGGACTACAAAGAGTTTTAATGATGAGCTACAAGTGGCTGTGTCACTGCTGGGAAATTCCCCTTCTCTTGGGCTAAAAATATTGTCAATTTAAGCACTGTTTAAATTTAGTCAACAGAGCTTTTAAGCATTCTTATATGAATTGTTTCTTATGTATGTATGTTGGTGCAAGGCTACAATTATTGCAATAAATTTTGGAGTGGGACTTAGCAATTTTAATAATCAATTATAATGTTACAGCACAGCCTTTCTTTTGAAATATATTTAAATCGAGTACTGTAGCTATACTGAAACAAGGTACCCCAATCTTCCAACTGACAAAGTATTACAAAATAATAGATTTGAATCTATAAACTCTACACAAGCACACTTTTCATTCCAAGCTATTAAAATTTTATAATTCCTCAGATTTTAGTCTTCAAACTGATTTCATGGTCATTCAACTAAACATAAAATTTTAAGCAAGCTACACATGCAAAGGGCTTATAAGCAGCTGCAATGCAGACATCTGGGTTCTTTCACAAGAGGCAGCATATCTGTAAATAGCATTAAATAAAGATTTAAGAGGAAAGAATGGTACAGAATTATCATCCTTGGCAAGAATTCAGCAGTTGCAAACTACCACATGTTTCAGAAAAAAGGTGTTCCTTTTAAGTCTTTCTAACTGAAACATAACTAACCTATTCCAGCTTTTCCTGATAGTAAATATTACCCCAATTAAAAGGTTTCTCTGATAATGATTAGGCCCTACACTGGGGAACGAGGGAGTGAGATGAAATTTTATTCAATGTGCATTCAATGTGACATTAAAAAAAAATCCAAAAACAGACAAATTGAAAATCTGTGTATGTTTTGTTTCAGCAGGAATTACCGAGTTAAACACAATATTTACAGTGGTTGGTGAAGCATCACTGTATTACAAAAATCACATTTCTTTCAAATCTGGAAAAAATAGTCCTTTTGTTTTTTTTACTAATTTAAAATCCATTAATTTGGCATCAGATGTATTTCCAGTATTATGAACATTAACCAGCAGGTGGAGTCAAAGAACAGTTTAAAGATAGTTAGCAATTTTACTACAGACTGTGCATGGAAAGTGAGAAATCAATTTTAGGCCTTAGTTGTATTTTTACTGAAAAACAAATTTTACTGGAAAATGGTTGAACTAAAACACCTTTTGTTAAGAATTAACATTCTTTCTCATTAAATCTAATATTTCTTATCCTACTATACATATCTATCAACTCACCAAGACATGACACTCACAAAAGAAGCATATTGTGAATGGCCATTTCTTATTGGTAATTTTAACTGACTCAACCTCCCACATGCCATATTCTTAATATTTCTCAGGATTCTTCCCAATTTTCGGTATATATCCAATGTTCTTAGCTGACTCTTGATATGTACCATGAAATATATGTATGTCTTTATAAAGACACTAAATTCTGTTTTGTTGTACAGGTTTTCTCATACTCGGTTGCTATTCAGAGTGGCAATTTTGTTGCTTTCTTGAATATTTAAAGAATACACATAGGCTTCAATTTACAATCACAATTGGGCACAGAATTTTGGCTGCAAGTTGGGGCATTTGTTACTCAATTTTACAATGGTTGTTAAGGGAACAATTTGGTTGTTAAGTGAATCCAGTATTTTCCATTGACTTTTTTCCCCGTTTTCTCTTCTGTAGCAGGTTTTAGACTACAACCTGAAAAATTAACTAGCATTATCATTACTAATAAAGGCTAATATAAGTTATAATTGAAGTATAAAGGGAGAATCCATTGCCTTTCCCAATCAGATTCCTAACCTCAGTGTGTTCATTTTCCATTCCTGTGTGACAATGCCTCTGGAAACATCTTTCTTCTTTTTGTCCCAAAAAAGGAGGCAACTGGACTTTATTTTTCTTTGAAGATGTTTCGCTTCTCATCCAAGAAGCTTCTTCAACTCTGCCTCTTGAAAAAGCCCCTTTGAGCCCCAACTATGACCAGGATGGCTGAGAATCTCCAGACATTTAGCTATGCACATCTTTCTTCGTGTTTATACTCTTTTCATATTTAACTAGCCCTACTGAAACAAACTACAAAGCATGCCACATTACTAAACAGTTATACTTGTGATACAATATTCATACTTGTAGAAATGGGCAGCAATCTGAGGATCTTTTTAGTATTCCTGCAGATTCTAGTGAGATTATGTGTTATAGCGACAACGGTATTATATTTATTGTGCCCAGGAAACAACAGACAAGATGTCATTCCTTTATCATTGGCTCTAATGATCTAATTCTTAAAGAAAAATCAATACATTTAGAAAACCACATAATTCCTCAATATTCACTATTTAAAGAAACGGAGTTTAAATGAAGGAAGTAGAAGTTTCTATGCATTTTCAACAGTATTAATATTAATATTAATTATACTGTATTAATATACTGTATTTAGATTTTCATAAATAGGCAAAAATTATTTTGGTATTTTCTTCTAATATACAATTTCCACCCTACTCTTGATATTACTTGTCTAAATTTATGACTTTTCCTGATAAAATACATTGGCAATGCTTACTGAGAATTACCCACCACGTTTTAAAAAAATAATCCTTTGATCAGAATATTATAAAATATTGTGTTGCCTAGTTTTGTATATTTTATCAATAACATAAACAAAACTAACAACATTTCCTTTTAAAAAAAAGTTATTCTGAAAAATCTCACTGAATGGGCTAAAAAAACCCTGCTTGCCTGGGAAACAGATCCATAGTGCAATGAAGTCTTATGACTTCTATATAATTATATTTAAGAGGAACTGAAGAGGCTTGCTAAGCAGGCTTTTGCCAACTTTTGCCATATATGATCATTGATATTGGGTATGAGAAGATTTATATTTTTCTTTCAGGATTGCCGAAATCAGCAGGAGCACATACAAAGCTTAAAGGTCTAAAATTGTAATATAAATTATGATGTGCTAGAATTTTATTTAGTGAAGTCTAGCAGTAGTGGTTTCCACTTAGTACTGACTACTTTCTCATAGTGTCCAAGAATAGAGATCATAGGGTTTGAGTAAATAATTTGATTATTTCCAGTTATCAGCATCACTGGAAGAAATGTTCTAGTATTTGAAAGCTACAGTATTTATGCACATTGTATGATTCTTCTTTCAAAATATGAACAGAAACAAAAGGACTACAATCAAGGGAATTATAAGCTCCAAGACTAGAAGAAAATGAAATACAAACAGTACAAACCATAATAATCATGTTACTGGCAATGATAAGTGAGTATCATTGGTACTAAACAATTTGTTAAGATTTTAAAGCTGCCACAACAATATTTTTTGTTACAGTGAATCAACCGTTGCTGTATCAAACTTAGTTTTGCACAAAACTTACACCACTACTTGGAATTTCTCTGCTGTAGGAAAAGAGAATAAATTGTTTTTAACAGCATTACTGTGTTAACTTTATGAATTAAAATTATCTCAACTGTAAATAAAGCTTAATTGAAACATCAGCCTTCCAAACATGGGATTTGACTTCCAATCAGTTGAAAAGTAGTCTAAGTGCTCCTAAAAACAACAAAACACTTGTCTGATTAACCAAAACAACCGAACTACGTGTCAAGCTGTTTAGTTTGATTAACATAAGCAAAAACACAAGTAGAATGTTTATAGAAAACCTTATATGTTTAGGAAAACTTTGTAGAAAATGTATCATAGCTAATGTATTGGAAGAAAACCACAACAGAGATGTACTTTGTAAACCACACAAACAAATGGCTTTTTCAATCTAATTTCAAACAGTAAAGTAAAAAAAAAACACTTTTTCAGACTCTTCGCCACTTACTAGCACACAGCAGTTTGAAACTGTGAAGTTTAGAAAATATTACTTGACCAAATAAAGTAAAGCAAATCTTATACCATGCTCCTTATATTCAAATTACAAAGCAACAGTTTATTACTCTGGGAAGATTTCTTCTGGTTTGCTGCCCACATCCATCTGGACTATGTAAACCATTAATCATTTTATTCACTTTATTCTCTGGAAGTTCTATTTTTACCATATTTAACAATTGAAACTAAATGCAATGATTAGGCACTAACGTTAACATCTCTGTTCTTTTTTAAGGATAGGTTGCAAACATACTGGATTATTTGTTTATTATTTGCATCTCTATTATATCAGTACTAGATTAGGAAGTAATTTCTACATATAGATACAGTAGTCATTTCTGCTATTACTGTCACATTTCTGAAGACTGGACAAATCTATCTTTCATGGCTCATGTTTCAGAAGAACCTAATCATATATATGACATTCTGCAGTCATGCTGCAGCTAAGCAATAATCATACTGGAAAAGAATTATGGATTTAAAGTAATCCATGGAGTTATAGCACTGGAGAAGTAACTGCATATGTTAACAGTATGCCTAAATACACCTTTACAGTATTTTTTATTTTGAGTGAAAGTCTTAAGAAAAACTTATATTTACCTTCAATAATCTGAATAGCTTTCCTCCCACCTCCAGAACACAGATAAAATTTGTTGACTATAAAAAGGATTCCAAGTAACCCTCGAGTTACAAATGTAATGGAGCCTGTCAATTACATTTGTAACCAGAGAATTGGTAGTAGCAAACCATGTAACTTGAACATGATCACTCCCTGCTTTCGCACACGCATTCGCTGATGAATGCGGAGGTTATTAAGTGCACAAGATGGGGAAAGCCGGAAGGGAGGGGCTAGTGCTTCTGACCATCCAAGGCTTCCCCTAACCATAGATCTCATCCAGGCCTCTGTTTGCAGAGAACTGACTGTACTTTAGGCCTCTCTGCAAATGCACCAACCGCCTGAAGCACTGAAACAGGCCAAGGAACCAAACGCTTAGTAGATCTTTGCAAGATGAGTATCCACAAGCCTGTGGGGTGGGGGGTGGATAGGCAGGGCAAATATTGCAGACCTTCTGCAGTTGTTTGTAAGGATGAATGACTGCCATGGTGCCGTAACACTTGTAACTTTGGGACTGTGTCGTAAGTACTAAGGAGGGCATTATGTCACAATTTTGAACGGTTGCTAAGTGAACTATCATAACTCAGGGATTACCAGCATATTCATGCTGTATGACCTCTTTTAGTTTGTGAAGAATCTGTCTACCAGTGTAATGCTCACATGCAACAGACTGACTCAATGGAGAGTCCATTTATAGGCATCCTTCACCCCAAACATTATTGGGAAACTTTCTGGACTAAATCTGGGACACATGGTGGTGTAAAAGAAAAGGAAAGGAGGGGAAATTCCATTTTAGAAATCGGTTCATATACTTTGGAAAGGGTATTGTTATATTTTATAGAAGGATGTAGAAGAGAAACAGGAGAAAGATAATAACCACTTACTTAAGCATATTGCCACTGACTTCAAATTGGTATATTCCATAATTAGTTAACTCTATTTAAATGTTAGGTTTCTTATCTTTTAATTGCTAATATACAAAGCCACCCACATAATTTGATTTCAAGTTTTCAACTTTAATTATCCCAGCCTAATTATCAGTCAAGTTATTAAAAGATTTTGAATACAAACCAATATGCACATACTGTGTCTACAAACAACAAAGTTATATAAAAAAACCTTTACTTGTTTAAAATGCAATAGATCCATGATTTTAAATAAATTCAGAAGCAGCAGCTAAATTTGTCAGAATTTTCTCCTTTCTATACACTGAAACAACCATTTACTTGCCTGTCTGAACATTTTACAGGACTTGATTTCTCTGAGATTGGGCACTCGGGACCTGATCAGATCTGCCATCTTTGCAGATAGATTATGTGCCTTATAATACTGGGCTTCCTTTTCCTACCACATTGTATCAGAAATTCCTGCTGTGTAGAAGGAACATTTTTAGGAGAGAGTGTTAAATATTTCCCTACTTTTAATAGATGTTTGCCTATTTAGAAGAAATGTGAAGACAGTGTGAAATAATTTCTAGTAACATTTGTTATCAAATGAACTTGCTTCTTTTACATTTACATTCATTTCCATTGTTTATCACCCTACACAACATTTAAACTAATTTCTTCCCACCTGCAGTGTTAATATTCTACAGCATGAAGTGCTAAAGAATCTAAAATACCTAAGGGGAAAGAAGCAAGGTAGTACCATCTGGTATTCAGTTTGCTTGGCCAATTATAGCAACAACAATTACTAACCTGGTTGATCAGTCTCTGTTCCAACTCTTGCAGGACTTGGTGCCATGGGTAGTGGTCGAACCGGACGAGGCTTTGGAGTAGGGGGAGAAATTTTTTTCCTTCCAATATATTCTACATAAGTTCCTGGAAAGTCTCCCCTCTCCCCAGTCATTTCATTATAGCCATTCAACCAACCAATTTCCTCAGGTTTTCCTTCTTCTCCATCACTGAATCCAAGAGCAACTAAAGTACCTTTATTCACAGTTAAAATATCTCCCAAATGTAGGTCAATGTCTTCTTCTCGTTCTTTTTTGTAATCATATAAAGCTTTGTACTGGTATCCTTCTGCACTCATTTTGGCAAATTTTTAGCACAATTATTATAATGAACAGCAAGCCAATTCTAACTTGGATTTATTGTATATACAATTAAAGGAGTTCTAAATACGGTGATACATATGAATTATGAGAACTGTAACACAAATATGAAAAAGGCACCACAACGCGTGGTTGTACATTGATGTTATTGTTGTTTCTTTGTATTTAGACCAGGAGAAATTGTGATTTAGATTCCCCGTTAATTCTTTTTCGGATCTGTTTGGCACTTAATGGCAGAGTTTTTCAAGGTGGAGTGAATGTTACTTTTTGCTGAACTTTCTTCTGATAGCTTTGCCATAATGTTCACTTTTCTTAAAACCTTTGTTGTGGAATTCTGCACATACTTTACCTATGGAGAAAAAAACATTGAGACACAGAATTAGTGCAATTATTCAGGTATCAATGATGGTCACCCAAATGTTCATGCACTACAAATCTCTATATGATTTATGGATATGGAGGAGAGGACTGAAGGGAGTTAAGACCTGGAGGACAAAAATACTGGGATGGCCCAGAGATGGGCAACTTTTCTTCATGGTAACTTTTTCACAAAGAGAACATTGTCATAGATAAAAACCAAAACAAAAGATAAAGTTCTGATTTTTTTTAAAAAAAAGTTTGCATATTTAACTCCAATTAAGTCCAAAAAGTAAGTACTAGATTTTGTTTGCAAATCAGATAGAATAGAAATCCTCTCTGCTGCTTTGAACACTACTATGTGTCTGCTGACATTTTCCTGACATCAAGCTGTTTTAAATGTTTTTAATAAATGACACTTTGGTGAGCCCTGTGCTATGAAGCTTCTACCAGCTTGCAAGACAAGCTTTGCCAAAAACTGATAGAAAACCATGTGTGATGTCACAAAATAATACCTATAGTGTCTACAATAATGGACCTCCAGTACCCTCCTTGTACTAAACTCTGTGCTTCCAGATTGGGACAACAGAGTCACTTCTGTACCCAAAGATAAACTGCCCAGCAACATGTATTCTTCAAACTCAAAGGACAACCATACAGGTAATAGATAATTGAGTAGTAAATATACACAAAGCAAAACATCCTGAAGCATGATCTATCTTTTCCAACAATGCATTGGGATCCATTTAGATCATAGAGCAGAGTTCCCCAACCTTTCCAATTTTGCAGAATGGCCTGAGGGAGGGCAGGGGAGAGGGGGTGGTTCTGTACAAGCATTGGGCAAGTGGCGTGCAGCTCCATTTGCATGAGCACCTATGCTTGCCCGCTGCTTGCTCAAGTGGGGGATGCATACACATGTGCATTCACCTGCCACTTCCACAGCTTGGTTCTGAAGAGATCAAGGCCTGTAGCATGCTGCAGCCTGGGCATTGGGGACCCCTGCCTTGAAGGATTCTTAGAAACTAAAATGGTGGATGGTTGCAGACCAATACTTCCCACTTTTGCCCACTTGCCAGAAAAAAGAGCTTAGTTAATAGAGACCAAACAGGTAGAAGAGATGAAAACAGTGAAGATCCATTTAAGCTTATGCCTTCAAGTAACTCTGACTTCTGTAACTAGATATATCATCATGGCATCCCTTTTTAAGAATGCCAGTAATGTGCTTTCAAAATTGCACGTATGTCCATCAACTCCCCCTCCCCAACACACATATTACATAACCTGCAACAAGTTCAGGGAGACTTGTCTATTGCATATCTGCACCTTACAGAACCTAGTCTCTGATGCAACATCTGTTCTTGATTTAAGACGAATTTCCAAGTTATTCTATGAGCAAAATAAAACATAACTGGGAAGCCACATTAATTGAAGAATGGAAGATTGTCTCTTAATGGCCAAGCCATTATTGTATCCATTTAATGCAATTCTCTTCTCAAACTACAGACCCTCTGGTCTTCCTCAAATCACTGACCACCTGATTTTACACACTGCAGCTAAATTCATTCCCTGTAGTAAAACTTAAGCAGAAATCTCACAGATAATATGTGGCTAGATAAGGATCTTGACAGCAAACAGAAGATTGGAGATCTAATTGCTTTTATTGTAACAATAGTTCAAATCTGCAGCTTTTTCATCCTAATTTTCCCATAAGCTAACATGTTCCTTGGGTAGTGTAAAAAGTTAAGTTGTTGTAGCGTATTTCCAAAGATGTCAACTGTGGATCATAGGCTATCTACTTATTTCCCAACATGAAAACCCCAATCTTCCCTCATGATTATACAATAATGGCTTCTGTAGCCATGATTTAAATAGTCATATCTTATCAGTTTACATACTGGGAAAAAAAGTACTCTGGTTCTCACTTATCCTCAATCCAATATTTTTCCACCAATTTCAAGGTATGTAAAGTCTGTATTTTGCACAAATTGGAGCTGTTTGTGCAGCTTTGGATAGCTATTTTCCTCCCAAAATGTGTCCTCTCACTTCAGGCCTATATATGTTTCATCTATCCAGGGGTGGGATTCTACTGGTTTGGACTGGTTCAGGCGAACCAGTAGTTCCAGTGATCATTTGGCCCCACCCACCCTTCCCTGCTCTTTCCTATGGATTATTTCCTTGTTCTGGAGCACAGCTGATTTGCGTGGCAGAATGGTTTTGCCGCACCTCAGCTGTTTTACTCACAGAAGCAGAAGTAGAAGGTTAAGTATTATAGCTAAAAATGTTTTTTTTAACGGTGTGCACACGTGCAAAGCGGGCAATCACTGAACTGGTTGTTACACCGGTTGAATTGCACCACTGTACCTACCCCTTATATCCCACCCACTCAATTTTTGAAATCAACCATACTTTGGGCTTCCAAAGTAATAGAAATAGAAGAACCCAGACCACACTACCCCTTTTATCTGAAGAAGAAAGGGCATACTTGGACAACTTTTAAATGTCTTATATGAAGATCTTTTACATGTAGCTGCAGCACACTCTTCAATATTCTAAAATACAGTAGCTCAAAATAATGGAAAATGTATTGAGTTTTGGAAAATTATTTACCATGTTTCTGCACTGCGTGTGTGCATGTATATGCATGTGAATGTGCACACACACACACACACACAGAATCCTCACTTAATGACCAGTCACTTAACAACCATTAAAAGTTATGGCAGATCTTCCTAACGCTACTAATGACCCAGTTTCAGAGTTCTGATGGCACACACTGGGGGGATGGGGCTTGTGGTCACATCATCGTATTTTGGGCAACTAGCTCACATTTATGGTTGTTTGCATTGTCCAAGATCAAGTGACTGCAATTTTTGGCATTTTTTGCCAGTTTCCACTTAGCGATCCTCACAATTTACAATCATGGTTATGGGCTCAATTATGGAATCCAAATTGCACTGGAGATGCAATTAATTTGAATAAATAAATAAATAATTCATCAGTGATTTGGATGCTCAAATTTGGTAGGATGATTAGGCCTCTGCCCTTTTCTTGTATAACTTTGGGGGGGGGGGACAATTATCCTATGAATTCAGGGTCTCCCATTCAGCAGGTGGACTGTCCACCCTGACCTGGCAGCTTGCTGGTTTCCTATCCATGGGATCTATTGAAATGCAAGTAAATAGAATGAGGACAAATATTTACTTGAGCTGCCTGTAGCCTTGTTCTCTCTCCTCTTTTACCTATGTCTGCATTTACATTTCTGATTTTTAAAAAAACCCAGATACAATTCTTAGCCATTTTGAAACCAGCAATGGAGCCCTAGAATTCTATCGGTAATTTTTCAGTACTGGAGTTTTGTATATGCTTCTTCTTTTACTCACTTCAACTCTTTTGGGTAATTCAACTTCCCGGAGCAAATGCAAATTTATTTTATGTGGACTCCTTCTCCTTGGATATTTTAGTTTTGGGTTTTTTGCACCCTACCTATTAAAAAATATGGAATAAAGTACAAAAAAATATTAAAATATGTTTGGCACTGCTCAGTTAACTTTTAATTTTTGTTAAGTACATATTTGTAATGAGTTACTGTATTCCCAATTGTTTCCTTATTCTATATAATTTTAAATATAAATATAAATTTCAAAAGTATAGAACAATGCCAGCCTCACCTCATATATACTGATTGGTGAATGTTTTCAACAGGATGATAAGAGGTTGACAAGAAAAATGGCAATGAAATCAGTGGAGGAAACCAATCAACTTGCTTATAAATTAGACACATTTGCAATCTGGGCAATGAATGACTACAAGAGAAGGGTAAGGACTGACAATTAAGACAACATATTTTATGATGATGTTATTTTGCACTGACACAAGAGATGCAGACAGTAGTTTATATCAACAGGGACCAAATAGCTTCTACTTCATGTCTTTTTCAAAGACAGGAATTTTTCTACTAAACCATGAAACTGTCAAGGCCAACAATTCTCTACATGTAGGCAGCCTGTTCGCCACAGAAATGGGTAATGCCAAACAACAAACATTACTATATCAGCCTATTCATCATTGATCAATACAATATGATTACAGTAATCCATATCTTCATTGGTCATCTGTGCTTGAACATCAAACTGACAAAGCCAACATTTCTCCTTTTGCATGTACATCCAAGAACAATACACAGTGAGAGAATCGTTTGCATTGAATCATACTTAATAGCTTTTATATTTTTATTACACTATAACCATGAAAATATTAATATATTTTCTTGTCAAATTTCACTACTATGGCTAGGGCCTTTATCTTAAAGAACTGCTATATTGCTATGATTCAGTATTCTTTTCTCTGGTAATCTTTCCCCAGAGCTGTACTAAGAAAAACCCATAGAACTATAGAGTCACTCTTTTTTCCTAGATTAGAATAACATTTTTAACATTTTGCATCTGTGCAAATATGTCTTGTTATTTGAGATGAAACTTGTGAGATGCAGCATGGTTTCCATACAACTATTTCTCCTTAGATGAAGCCATCCTCCCTATCTTTTTATATATTCATTTGTCATGTATCTTTCCATCCATCTAACCACTGAGCCACACACCATATGCAGTCATATGCACACCTATGTATGCTCATCCACACCTACAAAGTAGTATTTGAAGAAATTTTGGGTGAATCTTAAAAACCCATTGATTTGAATATGGAATACTGAAAAAAGTTATAGACCAGACTAGGAAAAATTTCAACAGCATGTCATAGGCAAACAAAATATAAGAGCAAAACAAAATTATTTTTATGGAGAAAAAAATCTATGACCATTTCATTCATAGTTTTAATGCATGGTTTGCAGGTACTTGAATATTGTAAAGTCCAACACTGCTTTTGACACTGTCATTGAGAAACGCAATACTTAATAATTATTTATCACTGATTCATAAGCAACAACAATGCTAAAGGCAGAACAGTAACACCAGTGAATAACTCTGGAGATACATTTCTGTAAGGCAGAATTATTAATATTCAGTGGAAATGTTTCTATAGTTTCAAGAACCTGTTTTGTGTCCCAGCAGGTGGCAGCACCTGGCTGATCTTACCTGGCTAAAGAGCTAAGCAGGGTCAGTCCTAGGATGGGGGACCTCCAGGGAATGCTACATTAGACTAGTAGGTCTTGTTTTCAAGATATCTAACTGGTTGCATTCATCAAGTTCGACTGAAGGTAGATGTTATTTTTATGAATCTGCATTGATCAGTCATGCTAAAATGGAAAATTAACGTTAAAT
This sequence comes from Naja naja, assembly GCA_009733165.1. Lineage (NCBI taxonomy): Eukaryota > Metazoa > Chordata > Lepidosauria > Squamata > Elapidae > Naja > Naja naja. Next base: position 275,841,726 of record CM019149.1, read on the forward strand.
TATAATCCACGGGTCAATCATAATAGCTTTTAATTTTCATTATCTTCACCTGCAACTCCAGTGAAATGCAGATTTGGGGAGAATGGGCAATAATTATTAGTTAACTTTCCCATATTGCCATTTATTATCTATTTTATTTTTTTTGTAAAACCTAAAACAATTACATTCACCATTCAGATGCAGCAGTTATATGCCTTTCATTTAATAGCTCAAGGCAGCAGACAGTGCCTATTTAACAACTGGTTGCTTAGCAACCATTCAAAATTATGATAAATTCTCCAAAAGGTACTTACAATTTCGAAGTTCCAATAGCCACCACCTCTCACCCCACAATCACATGTTTGCATTTGGGCACTTGGCCACTGCTCACATTTATGGCCTTTATAATATCCCAGTCACATTTTCAGTGATTTTTGAATTTCCAGCATTTATTTCCCATTTCTGGCAAAAAAACACTCATTGGGGATAATAGATTCATTTAACAACTGCATTTGCTTAACCACTACTGCAAAAAAGGTCAGAAAATTAGGTGTGGTCATGAGGCGACCCACTTAATTGCCACAACTTACGACCATAATTCTGGGTTCAATTATGTTTGTAAATCAAGGGCTACCTGTACACAGCACTTTCTCCTCCAATGTTCCTTAAATCAGCTCTCTAAAGCAATTTGGGTTAGGAGAAATCAATTGCCCCAAAGCTTCATCACCTGAAATTAATTAGAAATTAGCTCTAATTCAGTACTTTAACCACTACACCACCCTACCTCTCCAAGCGGTTACATCTAGAAAAAAGTCCTATGAATACAAAATATCAGAAAGTACTTCTGTACCAACCACCATCTAATTCAACACTACTGAAAAGTTTCTTGCAGAAAATCAAAACAAACAGGGCCTGCCAAAACTAGTGTTACTTTGAACAGCAAATTATCTTCTTTAAATGTACCTATTGTCCTTCTCTCCTTACTGTGTTTATCTTCTTAATCTAAAGAAGTCACCAGTACTTATCCATGTGCATTGCAGAGTTTCTCTTCAATAGGTCTTTTCCATTGTTTTTCTATGCTTTCCAACTGAAAAAATAACATGTAATACTTCTGCCCATTTCCAGACACTGCCCAAGAGTATTTTGTTTAGAGACTTATGCGTAACAGCAAACTGTGTACCAAAATAATCCAGAGGCAGTAACATATAGAGAAGTATTGAGACCAAAGCACCACTGAAATCTTAAGATATTTTTTTAAAGTTTTACACACGTGTGCATGCAGGCACACTCAAATATGACGTACTTATCATATAATAATTATTTTATATTAAACTCAGATTCTTGGAGAATATTTCAGTGATTTGGAACTCATGATTAAAGTTGCATCTTAACTTAAAGCACACCACCAAAATATTTCACATTAATTTAAAAGGTTATCAATCCACTGCTTATTTTAGAACTTCCACACTACAATTACATGACAAAAACTGGACACAAGGGGTGAGAATATTTAAGTATGAATTAAATTGTTCTGAAGTCATTTTAACTGCATTATTTTCCTTCCTAACTTCTGCAGCAAACCAGAAAATATACTTTTAAATATGCCTTGAGATGTTGGAACACTGCCAACGTTCAACTTAATATGCGTACACTATGTACCAGAAAATTAACACTGGCCCAAATATTCCAAATGTTTTGAAATATTTATTATCTTAACGAGAAATAGTTTTGCGTTCAATAGGGGTGTCAGGAGATATTCTCAGTTTATTTTTGTTGTCATATGTATTCTGACAGTCAAAATAGTTTCTCTAAACGCTACAAAAACTGATTACTTGGGTTTTGTCCCCTAATGTGCTACAGTAGGATACAATTCAGTCCCTCACATATTAAAACGTAAAAGATTATAATATAAACAAAGTTTATCAGAAACTCTAACTCATTGGGATTAATGATATATAATACGGAAAAATAATACATTTTACTTTCTTAGGTACAAATACTTTCTTACACCCAATCACCCATGGTAAAGTTTAGTATGTTCCTTACTATGAAAATATCTAGCTCACGGTGAGCTATTATGAAAGATTTTTCTTTCTGCTGTTTGCCCATAGAAGTTACCATCATTCTCTTGTCCAACTCCTCTCTGGTTCTTCAGCTTTATTTCTATATACTGGTATTTAGCACAGCTGGCAATACTGACCAAACAAACTGTCAGCTTTGCAGCACTATCTTGTCTGCAGTCCATCAGAGAGGAAAGTGACTTTCGCGTGACAAGCCCAGTTGTATTCTTGGGCAATAGCCTCAGTATCAATGTTCTGCTTCTGGAGATATGCTGAAGTACTCTGCCTAAGCACATTTGCATGACCTAATATTTAGAAAACAATATCAGAAGTTTTTGAAGGAGGACACACAGACCTGTCCTATTTAATCCAAACCTAAGCTATTGCCTATAGCTATGATTACATAAACTGTCTAGAACTGATTAATTATAGAAGTCTTTACACAGCTTATACATATACATGAATGCCAGATAATACATGTAGGATTATGGATTTAGAATAGTCAAAGAGAAACACAGAGCCTCCATTAAATAAATATGGCTCACATTTTATCTATCTGCAGTTAACATGATCCCAAGTAACGAAGATCATCCAGTTGCATCTCTGAAAAGATCTGCTTATCCCCCCCGCCCCCCCAAAAAACCAGAATGCAACTGAAATCAATATAATGCCACCAGATTAAGGCTGCAATCTTAATCTATTTTCCTGCTTATGAATCCCAGTGAACTCAGTCAAACCTATTTCTGAGAAAACAAACACAAAATTGTGTTATGGGAATCACTGTTCACACCAGGGAAATATTAACTTATTTTTCATATACACATTCAAACTATTTTTATATTTTTAAAAATATTATACATATACAAAGTAGCTACTTCCACATCAGGGGTCCTAAAATTATGATAGAACAGAACAAAATAATTGATTTGGAAGGGACCTCCAACCCCCCTTGCTCAAGCAAGTGACTCTATACCATTTCAGATACTTGTCCAATCTCTGATTAAGTAAATGACAGCTCAATAACACAAACTATGTTAAAGTACTTGACTTTGCTTAAAGTATTTTTTTCAATTCACTACACGTTTTGCATTTGCCATCCTGAAAGCAAAAAGTTGCATTTACATTTTCAGTTGTTGCACTCAGCCTAAAACTTTTTCCTATGATATTATGACTCATAATTTAATCTAATATCCAGAGCTTTCTGGAGCCTGCAAAGTTATAATAAAAAATCAGCAATCAGAAGAAAAAGTTGTATCAAAACAATGAATATATATGTAGGAAAGTGGATAATTAATCAAAATTTAAAATCATCCCAATTCTGAGTTTATTTTAAGCATAACTTCTACTCAAGTCAATCTACTTTCATTTACATCAATATGCTTTGAATTCAGAACTGAATTTTAATTACTTCTACAATAAAATAGAATAAATTAGGAACCATGTATTACTTAAATTTCATTCCAGTGATTTTTTAAAGTGTCACAACACAATTTATTTGTCTTGGTATTGATGTGGGATTTCTCAGGAGTAAACATAACCATGAATCCCAGCAATCTGCTTTATCATACAATTAATTACATACAGTTTAAATCATCCTTTTTAATGTTTAGTTTTTGCCAACTAAGTTAGCTTATACATACTTTATTCCACAAACAGTCATCACAAGATGTGCCACAGATGTAGTCACTGGGTCTCTTAACAGCCAAAACAGTGTGATAGAGGCCAATTGCTTTCCAAAGATTTTTGGCCAGAACTGGTATCACAACTCTTTGCCTCACAGTTGTCAGACACAATTTGCACATGCAGCTATTCCAAAGGTTGGGAAGAAGAATTTGGCATTAAAAACCCACCAGATTTTTGTCCCTCCCATGCGCTCAAAACCTTCAACCACTCATTTGTTCTTTTCAGAACCAGACACTCTGATTTCCAAGAAAGTCACAATACTTAATAAGAGCTATTCTTCCCAAATGCCACTAATACAGAAGCAAAAGACAAAGCAGTGTTCTCAGCAGCACAAGAAGTTCTCTCAACAGCTCACTATGCTTTTTCACTGAAATTTACACAGGCCTCCTAAAATATCACTATTGATTCAACCCATGGCACCTCCACTGTACCCAGCAGCAATCAAATCTTTTCCACCCACCCCCACCCCCCAATTGTGATGGTTACAGTTGTGTGCAATTTTAGTACCAAGCTTTATTTAGCATTTACTAGTCTAACACTTCCCTGCAGGCTGTTTCTAGGCAAGGAAAAATGGACACTCACTTTTAGATTGCTAAAAACAGTAGTAATAATAATAACAATAAAACTTAATAAGCTAGCAATGAGTTTCCTCGCCACTGGTGCCCAGACGGGATGCATTGGATAAAAAGAACGGGGAAACGGTAGATAATATTAGAAGGGCAATTAATGTCTATCTGGAACTAAAGAGCCAAAAAACCCGAGACGCTCAGAAATTTATCGGATTCAACAGCCTTTTCAACAGTTCGCCTACTCGTGTTGCAATTCAGGGCAAATTTACAGTGACTGCGGCCAGGACGTATTATCTTCGGTGGACAGGAAAAAACGTGTTGAATGTGGGCATTCCTGCAATATCTTCCCCTGGGCTGCCAGCGCCGTCTGCCCGCAGTCTCCGGCAGTCCCGCGTGCCTGAGGTTACGAGCTGCCATGTAACGCAACCATTATGACGGCGGCTAAACGCTTAAGCACATTTCTTCCCGAACCGCCTCCGCGTCCAAGTCGCAGGGCCCGGGGACTCCACGGAACCCCACGCAGGTCGGGCTCCAGCGCTTGCAGCGGCTCCTGGAACTTCCTCTGCTCAGCAAAGCTCAGCAAAGCGCAGGCGGGCGGGGAGGAGAGGCAGGGAGGAATAGGAAGCCGATTTCCACGCGCCGCGCTTGCAGCCCCGAGCCCGTCGCGGGGAGAAGCTGCCAGTAGCAGCAGCAGCCCAGCCAGCAGCGAAGCCCGCGGCCTCGTGCGCCCCTTCCAGCCCCGGGCTTGCAAGAGGCCTCGCTGAGCCGCACAGGATATTGCCCAGCCGCGCAGCGTCCCGGTCCCCTTGGCGTTGCCCTCGCTAGGCCGCCCAGATACCCGTGGCACCCCCTCACCTTCCGCCGCCAGCTCTCCAGAGCCTGGATCCGCGCGCCTCCCCACCGAGGCAGGGAAAAGGAGGCGATTCTGCAGAAGCCGCCCGTACCGTCGCCTCCACCGCTTGCCGCAGCCGCGCCGCTCCCTCCCGCCGCCTCCGTCCCAGCCAAGGCAGCCCGAGCAGCGCGAAGGCTGGCCACCCTCTCAGCTCGCCATTCGCTCCTCCTCCGCTCCGTCGCCCCTGCCAACCCGCTCCGCGCCTTGGGGACCCAAGCACCGCCTCCCCGCCTGGCTGGGCTGTCGCGCTACTAGCGGGCTGAGGAGCCGGCGGGCTGGTTGCTGGTGCCGGCTCGGAGCGGCTCCGGCTGCCGCTGCCCCCTCGCACGGCGACCCCGTCTTCTTTGCGGGGGCCAGCAGGGGGAAAAAATAGGGCGGTCGTGGCCCCGGAGTTTGGCGCAGTAGAAGGGGGCCCGCCGGCGTGAGGTGGGGAGGGCGTTGTAAAGCGTAATACTTGGGTGTCTCTCTTCCGCCCACTCTCCTTTGGCCCTTTCTCACTCGCCTTGGAGGCTCGGAACGGAACTGGCCAAGGCGACGCCAGAGCCTCGGTTGCTTCATGCGGGATTGCGCTGCAGCCCCGTCCGCATTTTTTCTTCCTTTTAATTTTTTTTTTATTTTGGTGGAGTTCCTGCGCTGAAATTCCAACGCAGGCAGGCACGTGCGCGCGCCCCCGCTCAGTTTTAATCACATTAATGTAGTAATCGGCTGGTGTCTGTGGCGGCCTGTCTCCGCATTTAAAGTTTGGGGACTGAAAAGGGACCTGGGTTGGGGATTTTAAAAAAGGAGCAAGCTGAACTTTCTCGTGTAGTGGAATTCCATAAGTCAGCAAAACAGCCCTACCTGATCTGCTTTTGGGACCTGTGTGGTACAATACAGCTGGAAGGGACAGGTAGTCTTTGATTTACAACTGTTCCTTTAAGTGACTGCTCAAAGTTACAACATCACTGGAAAAAATGACTTCTGACCGTTTTTCCACAGTTATGGTCTTTGTGGCATCCCCCAGGTGATCAAAATTCAGATGCTTGGCAACTGGTTCATACTTATGACCGTTGCTGTGTCCCAAGGTCATGTGATCAACGTTTGCAACCTTTTGACAAGCAAAATCGATGGGGAAGTCAAACTGACTTAACAATCGTGTTACTAACTTAACTGCAGTGGTTCACTTAATAACTCTGGCAAGAAAGGTGGTAAAATGGGGCAAAATACACTTAAATGTCTCACTTAACAACAGAAATGTTGGGCTCAGTTGTGGTTGTAACTCGAAGACTACCTGTACTCTGCAAATATGGCCCCAAAACACAAATTCCAAAAAGCTTGATTTTAATATGGCCTGTAGCTCTATAAATCTAAGAAAATGGAAGACCATCTCATAGAGTATTAAAGCGCAGATTCAACATGAGATAAAATCTTTAAATAAGTTACATGTACAGATGACTTGATTGTAAATTTTCAATTGCATCAGGTCATTATTACTGTGAATATATTCATATTACACAAACCAGTAGGGTGTGCAATCCTGTGCACTTATCATAGAGTACCAAAAATTGAAATGCATTTTTAATGAGAAATGTGGAAATCTGACAAAGGGATCTTGCCATTTAAATATCTGTAAGATTGTGGCCAGTAAAAAAAAAATCTGTCTTTCTTTATTACATTCCTCATTCTTTTACTTTCCTCATACTAATTTATCACAACCAGAAGCCCCATTCTTAGTTTTCTTATTTACAAAATCCAAAAAAGGTTTGCTTTTTTCTGGCATTCTGTCATGTGATGTCAGAATTTCTACTCTGGGAAAAAAAGTTTCTGAACTTTTGAGGTTCTTTCCTCTAATAAATTAGATGATAATTTAGATGATAATTTATTAGAGGTATCAGTTTGGGTTCATTCCTCTAATAAATTATTGTGTATCTGGGAGGAAACTCTTTCAACTATTTATTTCATAGTATTCTCTTGTAGAAGTATCTCAGTATATCTTTCCACTTGCTTGTGTCAGGTACAGGAAATTGGGAGCCAAGATAGAATTCAAAAGCATGAATTTATTCCATGTATAAGAATCTCATCTACTAACAGTCAAGGCAAATTCGCACCACAAGAATGGACTTCAAGGGGGGGGGAATGGATTAGATCGGGGGGGGGGCATAGTGACTCCATACTGAGGATCCATTTGACCCCACCCTCAGGGTCAGCTGGGTCATTTCCTGCATCATGTTTGTTTCTCAATATTATTCTTAGGAAGAGGGCTGTGGATTATAGAAAAAATAGGTTTTTAAAATATGAAAGCATGCCAATTTATGATGAAGTTCCAGGGATGTTTTCTTTATGATCAGGCATATGCATGGATTCCCTTTGTAAAAATTGTGAAGTCAAAACATACACATTTTTCTAATCTAGAATCATTTTTATTTCAAGTACACATTTTGCAGCTGCATTAATTCTTATTCATCACAATATATTGGAATGGTATGGCAATTCTATAGTTCAAGACACTTATTATAATCCACTGCTGAAGCCCAGTATTAAAAGCATATATTTGTCAGGTGAATGGGTGCTTCTTAAAATCTTGACCCCAATGCAACAAATGAAAACAAGCCTCACAAAGAAAATCTTTAATCTTAAAAGAAAACTTGTCCATAAAAAGATGCAATCGTAAATGATTATGCACAATAATTCTACAACATATGTTCAATCCATATATACATAGAAACGTACATGCAAAAAATCCAGATAACACTCCTGATCCAAATAATGGCAACACTCCCTCAATAATACATTCATACTAACCATTATGTTATTCCCTTTTATAATAAGCAACATCACACAAAGTGCATGAAAGGTGTAGGAAGTAATTCAACATTATTCACTATACAGTATACTACCTCTCCATAATCTATCCTTGGAGCCCACTATTGTTTCCATTGTATCTGAACTTCTTTTAATCTTTAGACTTCCCACCTCTTTTTGAAGACCTCATCCATTCCATCCAACTATAATTCTTTCAGAATTTTTCTCAGTCCTATACTTTTATTCTCTTTGTTTTGTAATTCCATTCTTATACATTCTTTTTCTTTCACCAAACCACCTCAACAAATTTCTTTTATATTTGTTTCTCAGTTTTCTATTGTATCTATATTTATTTGTCTCCATTTATTCTTGATCTATTTTTGTTCTACCATTTGCATCCTTAAATAATTCACTACCTTGCATTCAGCTTACTTTGGTGTCTCTCTGACTATTTACCTCACATCATCCTATAACAAAGTGCTTTTATGAATGAGTATTTTGCTTAGTTTGACGGTTATCCCTCTAAACAAACTACATGCTCCCCATTACCAGTCTGCCCACTGTTATAAGTGAATATCTTAAAAATATCTGTATTGTACAGAATAGGATGAACCTGCTTGGTTTAAAATCAATTTGACTATATTTGTGATCTATTGGCCCAAACTGATTAGGTTTGTGTCTTATTAGCCTGGAAGGCTGCATATGGCATAATTTAGACGAAGACTGATAAATTTATCTTACTAAAAATTTACATTAACACCCTAGAAACTTAAAGCACAGCCATATAATATGGAAATTTACCTGAAATCATAGATAATCACCTGACCAAAAAGAAAGAAAGCTCATGACATAAAGAAAAACGGGGGAGGCGGGAATCACAACATAAATGGATAGGTCCTCTTTCCAAAGCCATTTAATGTATTGGGTGTCCTAAAGGCATGATAAATGTAACTGTTTTGATGACCTGGGTTCAAGGTTAATATAAAGTTTAAACAGAGAACCACTATAAAATGAATGAATACTTGTATGTAGTTTCACTTGTTCTGGAGTGTACACTTAAAAATGAATACTGAGTGTTTCTTAGACAAGTAGTCTTCAACTTACAAGTGGAACGAAGCCCAGTATTTTCACCATATCTCATGATGGTCATAAGTCAAGCACCTACATAACCAATCTGATTTTACAGGCTGATTTTTTGCGGTGGTTGTTAGATAAGTGTGGTGGTTGTAAAGCAAACACTGCCATTCTTAAGCGAATCATTAAGGAAGCCCATTGCCAGCAATGGGCGTTTTTTGTCAGAAACTGGAAGTGAACTCTAGTTTTCAGCAAAAAAAAGGTCATAAATCAGTCACGTGACAGTGGAATACAGCAAATGGCTGAAAATAAGGGCTGGTTGCTAAGCACCCAAAATGCAATCACATGACTTCCAGGGCTATGTTGCTAGAACAATGAATCTGGGTTGTAAATACTTTTAGACCATCTGTCATAACTTCAAACAGTAGTTAAGTGATTGCAAGTCAAAAACTATCAGTAGTTTTTAAGTTGATGGTTCATTTTTTTTATATATGAGTGTATGTAAACTGCTTGGAGACACAACATAGGAGTGGGCAGCTTATTATATTTCAGAAATAAATAAAGGTAAAACTACAGATACTGTACCTGCTGAATAAAAAAGGGTTTTTTAAAAAATTGCAACATGCACCTGCCATGTCTGATACATTACCAGACACAATTAGGCTTCCCTAACAGCATGATGCAACAGGCCAATAGCTTCCTAATAACTGTCAGCTCTATTTGAAAAGGTCTGTGCTACAAAATCTACAACACTAGTGTTTTTTTTGTCAAGTTTAGAATGAGTGATAGATGCTCAGACTTGTCAGGAACATTTAATTACAAAGTAGTCTTGACAAAACACTAAAAGGAGCAGTTTTTAAAAAGTGAGCTATAGCTCTCCCAGCAAAAATCTAGATGACCATTAGAGGACAGAAATAAAGAAATGCACAAAACTCAGGTTCTCTGCTACCCTCTGCTGGTTGCTTTGGTTTTTGTAGCCTAGATGGAACAGCCATTCTCTCAATGGTCCCAACTCCGGACCTGGCCAAAACAGAAGCTCTGGAACTGTTAAACAGAAACAGAAAGGTTTATTTAGGCCAGAGCCTCGGCAGTCATTGAGTCCTTTGGTTGAAAGTTCGTTGCAAAGTAAGCACTAGGAGCTTCTGTTTCCCAATGTTTTATGTAGGCAAGGCCCTCTTTCGCCTGAACATGCCTCCAACTGCTCAGCCACCATTCAGTAGTCAACTTGAGGGCCCCAGTCAGCATGCAGCCCCAAGATGTAGCCAGCCGAGAATCGGCTATGGTTGATTGAGCCCCTGCTTCTACAGCTGCCACCAATCAGCTAGTTCGGGCAGCAGGAACTTCATGGGAAGTGCTGTCATTGCCTGCAGCCACCACCAGGGAAATTCTAAAGCATCTGCTGCTGGCCAGCTGTGAGGCAGCCAGAACCCGGCCTCATGACACGCTGCCATTCAGCTGTTCAGGTGGCTGGAAGCGCTGCCACCGTTCACCGCTGATTCTTGCCACTGCTGCAGCAGTCCACCCCCACCCCACATACTTTCAGAGGTGGGTTTTTTAAAAAATTATAGCAAGGTGATACTCCGTAATTAAATTGTAGCATGGTTCTCAAAGTTTTAATTGTATATAAAATACCAAAAAACAAAACCCTCCACTGACTTGCTTCTTCTTAGCACAGTAGAATAAGGTAATAACATACAACTTATCTAATCAACAAAACCCAAAATCAAAGTTTCATTTTTTTTCCACCTCAAACACAAAGTCCAGAAGTGGTTTCCAAGTAGAAACAAAATCAATTGTATTCTTTTTCTTTAACCAATGTAGTCAATTTAGCCATCTCTGCTAACAAGGGGCATGCATAAGTGCACAATCGTGCCTATCGTCCCTTTCCTATTTTCCCCAATTATCAGTTCCTATTTCATGTATTTAAACTTAGTTTATTCTTATTTCTATTATATTGTAAGCATTTGACAAAATAAATAAAAATAAATAATAAAATAAAACTTCAACTTTTGCAGCCATTTGTCCACTGTGGGAATCAAAGTATCCTTCTATTTTTGTGCATTAGTGTATTCTTGCTGCTGTCAACAGCTCCTTCAACTCCTAAAAAAAAGTGTGATCTCCAGCATGAACATAATGGCTTCATCGATGTTAGGGCTGGGCAACAAATAAATATGTCACTTTTGATCAATATATTTTAATCTCTTAAACACAGGAATTCTCAAGCCCCTGCAGTATAGCAACTGCTCACCATGGATTTGCACCGTCAAAGATACAAGCGAAGTTTGAAAGTGGATCAGCATAGAATATCTGTTCATGTTTCATTTAATGAAACTTACCATATGTTATATTTTCACAATATTCACTTATCTTTTTTATCAGGATAGAAATGCTGATAATTTTTCAGAGATTACTGCTACTGAACTATTTTACACACTGATAACTGAATACAGTATCCGAACCTTTATTAGATGAATCAGTGCAAGTATGAAATGCAGTGACTACAAACTTTATCTGGAAGAGTGACATCTGTGTTTGTTTATCAGCCTTGTAAAATGGTGATAAGAGATCTGACTAAAGGCTTTTTCTGCTGACAGAATCACAATAAAACAAGAGTCACATTATCGGAGAGTTAATTAAGGCCTGTATATGTTTAAAAATCACAGAGACAAAAGTCTACTTTTTAGAGTTATCTGTGACAGAAGAAGCACTTTTAAAAATTATTATATATTATCTGTTAAAGCATAAAGTGTGACCTGCCAGAACCTCCTCTAGAAATTGCAATGTATTTTATGTCATTCTCCTATCTTCTGTTATGATTAAATTTAAATCTTAAAATTGGGCATACAATAAAAGAAAAAAATTTTCCCCCAAGAATCATGTGGCAGATAGAAGGAAGATTTGGAGATACACACACACACACACACACACACACACACAAAACACACACACATCGTCTTTCTCTGAAAATACGACCTACACTGAAAGTAAGTCCTAGCTTGATTTTACACATGTAAGTCCTACCCCAAAAATAAGCCCTTGTTAAGACCCCGCCCACTCCAGGGTGCACGGGGTAGAGTGAGGCATACAGGTAAAAATTAAGCTAAGGTGGGGATGGAGATGAAGCTGCCATACTTACTAGGCGTCACACACCCCAACACTTGCCGATCCACTTCTTTTATGGCCGTTTGCCGCCGTTTGTGTGCATCAACCCCGGCCTCTGTTTCATGGTCAGAAGTCTTCAGGAAAGGCCTCTGCAGCCAAGAAAAGGACTCTGGATTGATGCATGCGATACCCTCCAGTCTCGTTTCACTCTCAGAGGCCTTTCGGAATGGCTTCTGCAGCAGAGAAACAAGGTCTGGATTGACGCACGTGTCACTCCAGCCTCCATTTCACATCAGAGGCCATTCAGGAAAGGCCTCTGATGGCAAAACAAGGCCGAGGGGTTCCATGTGGATCAATCCGGAGCCCGTTTCTGGGCTGCAGAAGCTTTTCCTGAAGGCCTCTGACAGAGAAATGGAGGCCGGGGGCGACATACACAAGCAGCGACAAGTGGCTGCAAAAGAAGTGGAACGGCAGCAGGCTCCTGCTGGGCAGACTTTTGGTGCCGCCACTTCAAGGTGAATCAGTGGAAGACCCCTCCCAAAAATAAGACCTGGTGCCTTTTTTGGTGGCAAAAAAAAAGACTGGGTCTTATTTTGGGGGAAATACACACACATATCCATGTTTCCCCGAAAATAAGACCCAGTCTTTTTTTTTTTTTGACACCAAACGACTGAGGTTTGATGAGGGTTTCCGCAATCTCACTGAGAATCAAGTCAGTTAATAAAAGGGGAATACAAAATGAATGTGTCCCCAAAACTGGACACTTTCCAGAATTGTGGGGTTGAATTTCCAGAATTCTCAGCATTTGCCATTCTGGCTGAGAAATTCTGGGATTTGGCCCAAAAATCTGAAAAAGGCTGAAATTTAGGATGACTGATGCAGAAAAAGAGGCAAAGAAGAAAAGCAGGTTGAGATAATGTTCATATTTAGTTGCACTAGAGGCCACTCATAGATACCGTAGTATCATTTAACAGGCCTCAGTTTAACGGATTTCAATTTTAATGGACAATATTTTAGACTCCACCTCTATTTAGCAGATAATCACCACCATTTAGTGAACAAAGTTTGCTAAATCCAAATTAAATTCCAGACAACTGATCAAATTTATGAAATATAAATGTATAGGAATGAAATAAATTTGAATGTAAAGCACATTCATACTTAATGAGCACCCCTTCCTGCAAATGATTCTTTAAACTGAGGTTTCACTACATTAGTGATATCTACAATATGTGAGTGAGGGTACCACATCATTTCACAAATTCAGAAATTATAAAATAATGCTCTAGCTTCAAAAATATGTGTTGCTGTGTATGTACATAAATCATGCAAATTGCTAGATGGTGCATTTAGCAGCTACAGTTGTAAACAGGAAGCACATGTACACGTGAAACAAATATTTAAAGAAAAATATATTGCTATGAAACATTGCAAAGCATTGATAAAAGTTCTTTAATTGTGCATCATGATAACTGTCAAAATGGGAGGGAACATAAATAGATAGGATGAAGACAAAATAATTAATTAGTGCCAATTTTATAAGAGTCCTGTAATGTATACTTATAAAGCTGTCATTTTCAACATAACTGAATTTAGGATTCTGCTATGATGGTTTATTTCATTCTTTGCTTGTCTTATTTTGAAAGTTTAGGGTAAGTAATACAGCCTTTTTTACAATAATATTAAGGATAAACTCACAAGTCACTTTCACCAAAACTTGATAGTCTGAGCAATTTGACCAGAATTGGAAAATAACCCAAGAATATTAAAATGTGTTAACCCACAAAATATTGTCCAATACTGTTTCCTTAGTAATATATTTATAAGCAAACCAAATATTGCAAAATGAATTTGATTTCCAGTTCCCTTTCTCCAAAAAGAGCCATCTAAGCCAGAAAGCATAGCCCCAAAGAGTCTCAATATGTATTGAAATGGGGAACATATAATGTAAGTGTGCAAACTAAAAAGAAAAGTAAAAACACTTTTTAAAAAAGTGCAAATGTTGCCTAGCTTAAGAGTGTTGTTGTTTTTCTATTGATAATAGTTGAACCAATAGACAGGAGAGGAAGGTTAAAAGCAGCTTTTATCCAAACTGCTAGTCATTTAAATATGTTGGACTTAATATTAAAGGCCTGGACTTAATATTAGAGAATTGATATGTATTAAAGCTATGTTGTTAGAATGAATGTGGAAGGAGAAGAAAGAAAACTTTATATCAGAACAAATAGTGGAAATTGTCAAGAAAAAGGAGAAGCCAAAGGTAGGAAAGACAAGACCTTAGGAAAGGACCTAACAAAGAATTTCAGAGACTCCTGGGGAGTTACGAAATAATATTACAATAACAGCTGTAAAGATATTGAAAATAGAAACAGGCATGGAAAACAAGTCGTCTTCCAAAAGATCTTCACACTCAGAAGATGGTTCCAACTTCAAATAGGCATGCTAAAAGATGCCAAAGGAGAGATAGTAATTTGAATCAAACTGTACTAATCAGTTCAAACAAAGCTGGAAGAAGTATACTGAAACTTTATACATTTGGATTATCAACAACCAGAATAATTTAGAAGATAGGTCCTATTTAAAAGAATCTATAACATTAAAAATTATATTAGCATTCTGTTCATTGCCAAGTCATACAGCTACAAAAATTTATGGAATGACTGTAGTAATATAACCCATAATGACAGAAGGATTAATAAAGGTTTTAACCAAACAATGACAGAAAATCTGGAGAATAATACAGTAGTCACAGTTTGGAACACATCAGTCTACATACCAATACCAAAGAAAAAAGATTTAGTGTGTGCAAACTATTGTACAATATACTTATTTTCACTACTAAAAATATGATGTTAAGGGTAATCTAATTTGGATTAGAGCCTACAAGGAAAGGGAGATGCCACATTATTCAAATTGGTTTCAGAAAAAGCCAAAGAACAAGAGACATTGCTGGTGTATGCGGGGCAATTGAGTAAGCCAAAGAATTTCAAAAAGAAGTCAATATCACTATGTGCTTTGTTGATTATAGTAAGGCCTTTAATTGTGTTGACAATATCAAGTTATGGAATGTCCTTAGAAAAAATGGGAATCCTACAATAACTCAATGCCTTCCATGAGAAATATACTGATTGATTTTATGCAATCAAGTCATTTTTTACTTCTAGCAACTACATAGATGGATCTTCCCAACAGTACATTCACCACGGCTGTTAGTGAATTAAGACACCTTGCTGCTGGTTATCCTCTTCTTACCTTTCTTCTACTCTCCCAACATACACTGACTTGATGCTACGAAATCATGTTACTTGATGTGGACCTCATGTTCTGACTCTTTCAGTAAGTTCAAGGTCCTATACTTCATTTGAGAAAGGGAACTCTTATCTTCATTATCCTAGTTACTCCCTCTTCATTATCCTAGTTACTCCCTCCTAATACATTATCACTGAACCACTGAAAACATGCAAAATTACAGAGCTAATGTTATAGTTCAAAGTAAGCTTGCATAAGTTTGCTGTTCCAATTACCTGAACATGTATTATTCTTCTAAGAATTCTATACAAGCATTTAGTAAAAAGTGTAAAAATGTTAAGTATTATTATAGTTGCAGTTCATTCAGTGTTACATAATGTAATGGAACATGGTAGAGAAGTTTTCGCTGAGATCAACAGACCACAAATATTTTGTTTTCTTTTTAATGATAAACTGGGAGTAAAATTATCCCCACAGTTCAGCTGCTATTTCACAATATCAGCAATGCACAGCATAACCAACTGATTTAATGCTTTTTAACACATACAAAGTAGTACAACTTCCTACCAGCTGTTTTTTATCAGTCAAACCACAAAAACCGTAATAAAGCAATGAAGCAAAACATGGAAATTGAAAGATAAGACTGAAACTCTGTCCCTTATTTTTGATAATGTTCCTAACTACTGCTACACTGTACTGAGCTCCACATATGTGTAAGTAAATGATGTATGGATAAAGTCACCTGCAGTCACATCTTTGTTTTTTTTAATGTAGAAAATGCAAACTAGGGATTATTAAAGGTGAACAGAATAAGAGGAAAATGGGGGAAAGGATTAAGTACTGACTTTGTGTTACTAATAGTTGAATATAACTCTCATGCCTATGTTTGTAAAATTGCAGTATTTTATGCAATTTTCATTTCATTGGTTTTATGTTGTATTCAATCTCATCTGTTTTGCAGTGTCCATGTTTTTCTGTACATTTGCCCTAAAATGTGCATTTTGTATACATTATTTCCTAATAAACTTTTTATAAACTTAATGCCAACATGATTTAAAATAATTTGCCCATATCTTCTCCATGCAACCTTAATGGGTAAATGTTGTGAACACTTCATCTATGTATTTTATTTATTTATTTATTTTATTTATGTGACTTGTATGCCTCCCTATCTCCCTGAGGACTCAGGGCGGCTTACAATCATAAAAAAAAACATAATACAAATATTAAAAAACTATTAAACCCAAAGTCTCATAAGACTGCTAAAATTTAAAACTACAACTAAAAACCTTCACCCCATCAGTCCGGGTAGGCTAGTTGGAACAGCCATGTTTTTAGGCCACGGCGGAAGGATCGGAGCTCAGGGGCCACCCAGAGCTCCAGGGGCAGCTGGTTCCATAGGGTGGGTGCTCCCACAGAGAAGGCCCTACCCCTAGGGGCTGCCAGCCGACATTGCCTGGCCGATGGCACCCAGAGGAGGGAGCGCACGGGATGTCGGGAAACCATTATTGGCAGCAGGGCCTCCTGCAAATACCCTGGTTCAATGCCATGAAGGGCTTTATAGGTCAAGACCAGCACCTTGAATCTCACCCAGAGGGCAACTGGTAGCCAGTGCAGCTCACGCAGGAGGGGGGGTAACATGGCAGTATTGGGATCCTCCCATCACAACCCGTGCCACTGCATTCTGGACAAGTTGAAGCCTCTGGTTGGTCCTCAAGGACAGCCCTATGTAAAGAGAATTGCAGGAGTCCAGACGGGAGATAATGAGTGCATGAGTGACTGTACGTAGGGCATCTCAGTTCAGATAGGGATGCAACTGGTGCACCAGGCGAACCTGGGCAAATGCCTTCCTGGCCACGGCCCCCACCTGCTCCTCCAGGCTGAGCCGCGCATCCAGGGGGAACCCCAAGTTGCGAACACCTCTCCCCCCATATCTAAAAATGGAATATCCTGGCTAACTCGAAATGCCGGTACATACAGCCACTCAGTCTTAGCCGGGTTGAGCCGGAGCCTGTTCCTCCCCATCCAAACCCGTACCGCCTCCAGGCACCTGGACATCACTTCGAGGGCATCACTGGGTTGGTTAGGGGTGGAGATGAAAAGCTGGGTATCATCAGCATATTGATGATACTTCACCCCAAAACCATGGATGATCTTACCCAGTGGCTTCATGTAGATGTTGAACAAGAGGGGTGAGAGAACTGACCCCTGAGGCACCCCACAAAGGAGGGGCCTCGGGGCCGATCTCTGCCCCCTGTCAACACTACCTGCGTATGACCCAAGAGGTAGGAGGAGAACCACCATAAAATTGTGCCCCCCACCCCCAACCCCTCGAGGCGCCGCAGTAAGATACCATGGTCAATGGTATCAAAAGCCGCTGAGAGATCTAACAGGACCAGGACAGAGGAATAACCTCTGTTCCGCGCCCTCCAGAGATCATCCACCAGTGCGACCAAGCTGTCTCCGTGCTGTGCCCGGGCCTGAAGCCCAATTGGTATGGGTCTAGATAGACAGTTTCCTCCAGGAACACTGGGAGCTGTCGGGCCACCACGCTCTCAACAACCTTCGCAACAAAGCGAAGGTTGGAGACCAGATGAAAGTTGTTTAAATTAGCTGGGTCCAAGGCAGGCTTCTTGAGGGGCCTCACCACTGCCCCTTTCAAGGCGAGAGGGAAGGAACCCTCACTCAAAGAAGCATTAATTACTGCCTGGAGCCAGCCTCGTGTGACCTCCCGGGCGGCATAAACCAGCCAGGAGGGACATGGGTCCAATAAACACATGGCAGCACTCAGCCTCCCCATGATCCTGTCCACCTTATTTGGAGTCACAGGATCGAACTCCTCCCAGATGATATCTCTAAGACCAGTCGTCATACTCCCATCAGACTCTGCCCAGTCGGAGTCCAAGCCTGTCCGGATCTGAGCAATCTTGTCCATCAGATGCTGACTAAACTCCTTGGCACATCCCTGCAGAGGGTCCTCCCCCCCTCTGGTTAAGGAGGGAACAGGAGACCCTGAACAGGGCGGCCGGGTGGTTATCTGCAGATGCAATGAGAGCAGAAAAATATACACACTTCGCCACTCTCATTGCAGCAAGATAAGACCTAATATAGGATCTTAACTGCAATTGGTCAGATCCAGACCTGCTGGACCTCTAACAGCTCTCTAGACCTCTCTTCCGCCACTTCATTTCCCGGAGTTCCACAGAAAACCAGGGAGCTAACCGGGATCTGCAGCGGGTCAGAGGCTGCAAAGGAACAACTCAGTCTAATGCCCCGGCGGCAGCCATCTGCCAGGTGTCCACCAGGTTCTCAACCAAGCTGTGGGCAAAGGAGACCAGAATTGACCCAAGCACCATCTGGAACCCTTCCGGGTCCATTAGGTGCCTGTGGCAGAACTATCTCATCGGTTCTGCCTCCCAGCGATGAGAGGTGGCGTATTGGAAGACCAACCAAAGGAGAGAATGATCGGTCCATGACAGGGCTTGTATAGTTGGAGATCCCCCCCAGATCATTTCTCCACTGCCCCGAGATGAAAACAAGGTCAAGCGTGTGTGCCCCCTTGTGAGTCAGACCCTGTATTACTTGAGTCAGGTCCAAGGCCACCATGGTGGCCATGAACTCCTGCACCACCCCGATACCTCTCCCAGAGAAGGCAGGATGAAATCCCCCAGCACAATGAGCCTGGGGAACTCAACCGCCACCCCCGAGAGGACATCGAGGAGGGCAGGCAGGGCTGTAGCCACGCATCTGGGAGATAGGTATGCGAGCAACAAGCCCAACTGACCCCCAGGGCCCAACCTCATGAGGAGAGACTCACATCCACCTATCTGCGGGACAGTGGTCTCCCTCAGACAAAGTGCCTCCCTAATCACAACTGCCAGCCCCCGCCCCTACCCTGGGCCCAAGGTTGGTGCAGCACATGGAAACCCAGTGGGCATAGATCCACCAGAGGGACCCCTCCCTCCGGACCCAGCCAGGTCTCTGTGATGCAAGCCAGGTCCACACCTTCCTCCTCAATCAAATCCCGGATGAGGGGAGCTTTTTCCCCATGGACCTGACATTCAAATAAACCAACCTGAGTCCAGGGCCCCAGTCCTCCAAGCCCCCAAGGGTGTGGGAACTAACTGGCAGGTTGGAGCACGCCACTGCTCAAAGACAGTGGGGGCGCACCCCCAAAAACCGATACAGCCTGCTGTCCCTACTTCTGCTGCCATTCCCCATCACCATGGTGATCACCCCCCCACCCTCTCCCCCAGTGCCCTGGACAGCCCCAACCCCACCCCACCCCTGCCGTGACCCATTCCTAACCTGGACTGAGGATATCCCAGTGAAGCCCCCCAGATTCCAACTGGGTCCGACAACCCACCCCCTTCCCTAACCCCCTTAAAATTTATCTAAAAATTTAACCAGAGAGGCCTTGGGACCCCTCTTGCCAGACCTCCCCAGACCCCCACCCATACCCATGCAGTGCCACCTCTCGGGATTCCAAAATCCATCATCAAGGTAGGCCAAGGAAAGTCCGGCAGGCCATGTCCAGGATAGAGAGGAATCGCTTAGGGCCTGCAAGTCTGCAGCAAGATAGGTCTGCATAGTTCAGATGATGTAGTCATAAGAGGAGAAAGATGGTCAATAGATGGTAAATAAGATAGGAGTGTCCAGATAGAAATAACTCGGTCCAGCCATAATCCCAACCAACTGGGTAGTCCAAAACCCCGGGCGTTCTCTCACGACAACTGGGGGGCCGATGGCAGGGTCTCCGGGACTAACCACTGTGCTCTCACTGCCAGTGGAACTCCAGTAGTGGTTAAGCCAGATGTCATAGCCAGCCAGCAGGAATAGTGCACCCAACCCTTATTGTCTTCATACCACAGCAGGTGGGTGCACTTAAAAAGGTCCCCCAACCCCGCCTCACTGCGGTGGGGAAACCATCCCAGCAGGTCCAACTGAAGACCGAGAGAAAGGGAGGGGGGAGAACGGCCCCAGCAATCATCAGGTAACCAGGTCTCCGGGTGGCGGGGGGGCCAGAACCACCCGGCGACCCTCAGCCTGATCAAAGACAATCCTAAGACCTTGAGCCGGCCGACGTCCCTTCCAACGATGCCAAAACATCCGGGCCCGGAAACCAGCATGGAGACAAGGGAACATAGCAGGTGAGGTAGCGAGGAAGACGGAGAAGGCAGACAAGCAAAGGAGCCCAGTAGTCCGGCCGCAGCAATCCACAGTGGCAAACAGTCCAAAAACGGCAGCGGCCTCGGTTTCACCTCCACACCTCCAGACCTCATTCTAGCCACTGCCAGGTTTGCCATCCAACACTGCTACCACCGCTGTTGCTGAGTTCAAAACTGCCACCGCTGAGATCGAAGCCGACACCCCCGCCGCCGCACCGCCACACCACCGCCAAGTTTGGAAGCCACTGGCGAGATCGATGCCACAAATATAGCATCTCACCCACCGGGGACCGGTCCTGCTGTCATCGACCATGTCCCCGAATCTTCCGCCACCGAGTTCCAAGACCAGAAGAATAGAAACAGCCCCCCAGACTCCCTCGGGACACAAACCAACATCCCCTGGTACGGAGCTCTAGCCACAGACGGCCATCTTGTTGAGCATGCGCAGATTAAGCACGCAATCTTAAAGTTCTGAACTGATTCATCAAAATTGCCATGTGAATCATTCTGATTTTCAAACCAGTTCATGAAGTGTAAATTGGAGAAGTTTGTATTTTAATCAGAATAAGTGTTTTCCTTACTCTGCTGTGGACAACATTGATTTGTGAAATTGATTTAAGATTTAGCTCTACCTTTTTAATAAATTACTAGATTATAGTATATAGAGCTCTAAATACACACAAAGTGATATAATTATTATTAAAACACTGTCAGTATCTCCTTATTTGAAATATTATTGTATTTGTTCTCAAGCACTGAATACTGGGAGTTGTTGTATTTTCCTGTTTTTTCTCCCTTTTGGTTAATGGACATGGACTCGTATGAAAATGAAGGTCTGGCCTGAATCTTATGAAAAATCCCACCAAAAAATCTTTGTGATATGATTTGTGCAAGAAAGAAGCTGAAAATGGTTGTTTTGGCAAAGAACATCAAATTTTAGCTGAGACTAGTTATATCCTACTAGGTTTGCATCTAATACACCTTCAAACAAAGTTGACTATTCATTGTGCAATCTCTTCCCAACTATAGAGGCTGAGAATACTGGTTGTAATCCCAGCACATCTAAAAGTTGCCAGTTTAGGGAAAGTTGCTTTATTCTAAATAAATCAGGAATCAGAAGCACTGCAAGATTTGAGTGATCTTCAGCTTCTGGGCTCTGTTCTCTAGCAGGTTCCAAGTGCTACCCTGTTCCTTGTCTTACTTGTGGGAATGATTATGGCAGAAACCATGGAAACATCATTCCTCCATTCCTTACAGGGGTGGATTACTGCCAGCCAGTCAGTGGAAAGGTTATTATATGGGCAGAGGTTGCAGCTACCTACCATTAAAGGTAAGGTCATTTTTTCAGTATGAAACCTGACCTGAAATGATCAAACCTTTGTGGGTATCTAACTAATGAGGATAGAAAATGTGAGAGCGATGCCCTCATTTGACACCAGTCCAAAGGTAACATCTGATTCCTGCTGTTACCCATGGACAACATGTGCAAATACTGGTGCAGGCCATGGAGAAGAATTGGGATAGCTTTCTGATGAATCTGAAGATAAAAAATAATAATGTGGCTCCAATGCAGTATGCACATTAACGTACATAAACGTGCGAAAGAAGAAATAATTTCTCTTTTGTTTTTTGCTTTTAATATTTATTTATTTATTATTTGGACTTGTATGCCGCCCCATCTCCGAAGACTCGGGGCGGCTCACAACTAAAAACAACGACAATAAATAATTAAAAAGAATTAAACCGTTCACAAGCCCAAAAAGTTACAAAACTAAAATTTACAATAATTTAAAATAATTTTAAAAACCCATCCCCCCCAGGGAGGGGTCACAGCCCGGATTGGTCGAACAACCAGGTCTTCAAATCATGGTGGAATATTCTCTTAGAGCAAGAAAATGTGTGTGTGCATTGTTTCCTGGTTGGATGGGAACCCTAGTATCAAGAAGATTGTCAGGGTTGTTTGTCAGAGGATGGAAGTATTTGACTACAGGTTTATTAGAATTCATCTTCCATAAAGGGCTTGTTTCTTAATAGCTGGTATGTCTCTTTCTCTCATATGTGAAAAGACAATCACTTTGGTAGCCATTCTGTTTGTTTTGATTTTGTTTCTCGAAAAAAGTGTCATGTTCAGTAAGGTGACCTTAAGACAAGTCTGAAACATGTGACTTAGGCACTTATCTTTATTTAGTTACTAAGGTTTTTTTTTTAAAGCCTTGGAAAGAAAATAAACAACTGAAGCTGGATGTACTTTTTTTTAATGATAAGCAACCGTTCAACTGTTCTGTAAAATGAAATGCCAAACTTTTCATAAGAAACAAGAAACATTTTCATTTTTGATAGTAAATTTATAGCTCTAATATAGTGGTATTTGCATCTACATTGCAAATACATTGCATTTACATTGGGTTGTATCCCAAAAACTGTAAGCCGCCCTGAGTCTCCGGAGTAGGATGGGATATAAATATGAATAAAAATTAAAAAAAATTTCCTTTGCTGTTGAAATTTTCTTTCTAGAAAATTTTAACAATTCTCTTTCTCTCTTTAAAAAATTTCTGTCCGCTTGCTTTTGTATAATAGAGTGTGAGAACAATTAATTCTGTTGCTCTGATACCAAAGTACAAAAGTATGAAAAAGAAAGACTAATTTCATTATTGACAAAGAACAGAATATTAATTTATCATGAGAACATGTAGGCTAGATTTATAAGTACATTTTATCTCTGCAGATTAGTATTCTGTAAGGACTATTATGACAAAAAATAACAAAACAGAGAACTAGTTACCACTTCAGATGTGAATCATCTTCTATAGCAAAGACAGGCTATTTCAGGAAAGCAGGCTGTTTTAACATTATATATTTCCCTGATAATAGTGCCAGAACTAGCCTAATTTATTTCCCACATCTCATTAGACAGTATGCAGGAAAGTACAAATAAAAATGGCAAAATATTTCATCTTTTGTTTCCTTCTGTATATTGCAAGTGGGAGTTGGAAACAACTTTAAATTGGCAGAGTAACCCAGATAAGATTTATTAAGCCTAACAGATTACTAATGAGTCGTTTTAAAAATAAGCAACAAACTTGGATTGATATTACCCACATTGCATTGTGCAGCAATGGAAGAGAGATCTGTTGTTTATATTTCTCTATAACATTTTTTTACTCTTATACACTTGCAGATTGTCTCTCAATTATTATTGTTGGAAATTGTTATTGTGTATTGGTTATAAAGAATGAATATGACCCTTCATAGCTGAATTTAAGTTTTTATTTTAATGTATTGTTATATAAAAACATACTGATCTACTAAGATGTTTTTCTAAAGAAAATGTAATACAGGAATGAAAACTGCAATGAAAACAACCCTCAATTTATTAAACTTTTATTTAATATCAGGTGGGTTTTTTGCAAATGCAACTATAGATGGCATTATTAATTCATCTATTTTATTTACATAATAGCTTAGATTGAATGGGTAACTATTCAATGGATGTTAAAGTTATATATGTCCAAATCCAATTTTCAGAAGAAGGAAGATTTGAGGAGAAAACTAGTATTTGTTTCAACAAACATTGATGTGCAAATTCACGCAAGAATTTTTATTTTTCAAATGTTTTTCTCAATCTGGAAAAAAATGGGACAAAAATAAGACAGAGGATTCTACATATATGAGAAATGACTAGCTTCACAGAAATTGTAGAGTTATACATTTCCATGGCAATGAAAGGATTTTGAACAAAAGATGCATAAGGAAGTCATGAAATATATTTTAATTTTTCAACCAAAGGTGTCCACAGCATATTTTGTTAGGAAAATAATACATCAGGGCTGTCAAACTCCCGGCCCATGGGCTGAATGCCTCATGCGCTGGCTATGCCCACGCCCAGTTTAGCAAAGGGGGGAAAAGTCCTGATACATCACTTGACACCACCATGATGACATGAGTTTGATGCCTCTGTTATAAATAGTTTGACTGAGTATAGGAACCACCTTGTGCTGCAGATGTTAGAGTTGGAAACCAGCATTGGCAGCTATTCTTTCTGGATACCTTTGTCATTCTTCTCACTGGGAGAAAAGGAGGTGCAAAACCTGCCTTGCAACTTTTAAACTTCCTTGGTGCCATTGGAAGACTCAAGAGCTGACTGGTCATCTAATCTAGTGTAAGAAGAAAGCATCACCATTAATCCTTTGCTTTAAACAGCAAAGCGTCCTAGAAAAGAAAGCCATATCTTTAAATTAAGAATCATTTTAGTCAAGATAACTCATTCCCTGTCAAGCTAATGAGAGAGAAAAGATCTCTTGGTTGAAGAAGGAAAGAAGCAGAAGTTTTGAAAATGAGAGAATCAGAAATGGAATTAAGCAGCATGCTGTCATCTCAATGCATCTGAGAGTGTTATGCAGTCTGCCTCCACTCGTGCTATCCATTTGTCTGTAAAGAAACTCAATATCACAAAATACAGAGTGCCTCCAGTACTCTCTTTTTCAAAGAGAGCCACTAAAGCCAGGTAAGCGGTGCCTCAGATGGCTCAGCACTAATCAAGATGTAGAACATGTATGAACACATAGACAAAAAGAAAAAAGGTCATTGAAAAACCATTTCAAACCATGTCTGACCAAAACTTGTTTGTTGCTTACTTTGCTATCCATAGTATTTGAACCAATGGAGAGGAGAAAGGATCTGAAGCCATTTCTCCCAACCTGATGTTATGCGGGACTTTAATTTCCATAATCATAGACTTCCATCATCAACTGCTCCGACCCTATGGCCTCCTCCCTAGGGGGCAGCGGAACTAGGACCCCTGGGCTTAGGTTGGTGTATTTTAATGCCAGGTCCGTGGCAAATAAGTCCTCCCTCCTTCGGGAGATTATTGAGGAGGAGGCTGCGGATCTGGCTTGTATCACTGAGACCTGGTTGGGCCCAGAGGGGGGTGTCCCTCTGGTTGATTTGTGCCCACCAGGTTTTCGGGTTTTACACCGGCCACGGGCCCAGGGTAGGGGTGGTGGGGTGGCCGTGGTTATTCGGGAGGCCATGTTTCCAAGGGAGGTCTCTGTTGCAGAGATAGGCGGGAGTGAGACCCTCCTCTTGAGGTGGGGGCCTAATGGGTGGGCCTGCTGCTGGCATACCTTTCCCCCAGCTGTGTGGCAGCGGCCCTACCTGGGCTTCTCGATCTCCTCTCCGGGGTGGCGGTGGAGTTCCCTGACCTTATGGTCTTGGGGGACTTCAACCTGCCTTCCCTGGGGGTCGGGTTTGGCCCAGTAATTCATGGCTTCTATGGAGGCCATGGGCCTGACCCAGTTAATACAAGGCCCTACTCATGAGGGGGAAATACTCTTGACCTAGTTTTTGTCTCTGAACAGTGGCGGAGTGACAGAGGGCAAGTCATTTCTACGGCCTTGCCCGTTCCATGGTCTGATCACTATCTCCTACGGCTGGTCTTCCAACAGGCTGTCCCCACTGCTGGGATGAGGAGCCACTTAGATGGTTCGCCCCAGCCTGATGGACCCGGAGAGGTTCCAGGCAGAACTGGGGTTTTTTCCTACTTCCCTTGCTCACAGCTCTGCCGAGGACCTGGCAATGGCCTGGCAACGGTCTGCGTCGGAGGCCCTCGACAGGGTTGTCCCCATGCGTCCCCTTACGCCGTGGATCCCGGTTTGCCCTTGGTACTATGAGGAGCTCCGGGATGAAGCCGTGAAGGGTTTAGAGAGCAGGTGGAGGTCTACCCGTTCCCAGTCCGACCGGGCCCAGCTAAGAGCCTATATTAGGACTTACCTGGTAGCTATGGGTGAGGAGAAGGTCTTATCTCTCTCTCATAGCATCCTGAATAATCGCCGGCTGCCCTGTTTGGGTTACGCTCCTCCTTCATTTAGAGGGGCGGACCCGCTGAGGTAGAGCCGAGGAGTTTGTTCAATCTGTCGGATAAAATCGCCGTATTCGGGGCGGGCTACCCTCCGATTTGCAGTGGTCTGAGGAAGGAGGTGCTGGGAGTCTGGCCATTGTTATCTGGGATGAGTTTGATCCTGTTTCCAAGGATGAAGTGGACAGGATTATGCGGCGAATGAGTTCCACCACATGTTTGTTGGACCCGTGTCCCTCCTGGTTGACATATGCCGCCAGGGAGGCCACCTGCAGTTGGCTCCGGGCAGTTGTTAACGCTTTGTTAAAGGAGGATGTCTTTCCCTCCACCTTGAAAGAGGTGGTGGTGAGGCCCCTCCTGAAGAAGCCTGCCCTGGACCCGACTGTGTTAGATAACTTTCGTCCAGTCTCCAACCTTCGCTTTTTGGCGAAGGTTGTTGAGAGTGTGGTGGCTCAACAGGTTCCGCTTTTCCTGGATGAAGCGGACTACCTAGATCCGTATCAATCGGGCTTCCGACCCGGTTACAGCGGAGACGGCATTGGTCGGCGCTGATGGATGATCTCTGGAGGGCCGGGACAGGGTTTTTCCTCTGTCCTGGTCCTATTACCTCTCTTCGGCTTTCGATACCATCGACCATGGTATCCTTTTGCGGCCTCGGGGGTTGGGAGTGGGAGGCACCGTTCTTCAGTGGTTCTCCTCCTACCTTTCGGGGCGGTCAATCGGTGTTGGCAGGGGGTTGGGTCCCCAAGGGTGCTCTCTTGTGGGGTCCCTCAGGGGTCGGTCCTTTCCCCCTTCTATTCAACATCTACATGAAGCCGTTGGTGAGATCATCCGTGGTTTTGGGGTGAAGTTCCATCAGTACGCTGATGATACTCAGTTGCATCTCCACCCCAAACCAGATCAGCGATGCCCTCTCCTGATGACCGGTGTCTGGATGCGGTGCGGATCTGGATGAGCGGGAACATGCTGACTCAACCGGCCAAGACTGGTGTGTGCATACCGCGTCTCAGCCCGGTCAAGATTGTCCATCTTTGGCCATAGGGGAGAGGTGTTGCCCCCTGTGGATAGGCGCGGAATCTGGGGTCCTCCTGGATGTGCGGCTCGGCGAAGAGCAGGTCGGGGCCGTCGCCAGGGGCCTTTGCCCAGCTCCGCCTTGTTCGACAACCGCCCTTTTCTGGACCGAGATGCCCTGCGCACGGTCACTCATGCCCTGTTACCTCTAGACTTGACTACTGCAGCTCTCTATTTAGGACTTCCCTTGCACACCATCCGGAGATTGCAGCTGGTGCAGAATCGGCCCTTGGTGGTGATGGGAGTTACCGGTTCTCCCATATTACCCCCCCCTCTGCGGCTTGCATTGGCTGCGGTTGCGCTCGGTGAGTTCAAGGTTTTAGTGTTAACATATAAAGTCCTTCATGACATGGGTCCTCAATATTTAAGGGAGCGTCTCCTTCCGATAATGAATGCCGGCCGCCCTGTCGAGCTCATAGGCAAGACTCTCGGGATTCCATCGGCGACTCAGTGCCGATTGGTGACCTCACGACAGCCTTTTCCTGTTGCGGCCCCTGACCTCTGGAACCAACTGCCTCTGGAGCTCCGCCTGGCCCCCTCCGCACCTTTCGCCGTGAGTTAAAAACTTGGTTGTTTGATCAACCGGGCTTTGACCCCCTCGGGTTGGGATTGTTTTAATGGTTTTAGTTTATTATATTTGGACTTGTATTTAAATTTAATAGTTTTTTAAGTATTTATTGTATTATATTTTAATTGTGAGCAGCTCAGTCTTGAGATGGGGCGGCATACAAGTGCAAATAATAAATAAATAAACAAATAACTGTGGCACTTTGGAGGTGGCTAATACAGTAGATAACTCCCTACCCTGTGTGTATTTTGCTCCATCCCTCTCCATCCTGGTTAGTGTTATTTTAATTGAATTTTAAATGTATGAACCTTATGGGTAGATAGATGACAGACAGACCGACAGGCAGATGGATGGACAGACAGATAGATAGATGCAATTGAAATCCACAAAATAAGTTGCTGAAGTCCATTGATAGTTTCAAGTAGTCATCTGAATGGAATAGAACACTGAGTTAAAGGGAGGTGTACTCTGATCCTAGCCCTCATTAGTGTTCTATGATAGTTTAGAAAGAGGGTGAGAATTTAAAATGAATGTTATTAATTATTCTGTTTCTAGTTCCCTAACAATGCTGGATGCAATCTGTAGAACCAGTGAGATGGAATGATTTAAAAGACCCCATGGACCATTTTCAGTACTATGACACACTTCTGCTGCTTCATTGCTGCACCCTTAGAGCATCAAGAAGTCATACATCTGAAGTTCAGAATCCTTGACATATATAGAAATGTTAAATATATAACATTAAAACTCATGTTTTAGGCTGAAGAGTGAAGAAGTAGCAAAATTGCATGTACAGTGTTTTTCTTGAAACATCTCTCTATGAGGCTGAAGCACATGACCATCCTTTTCCAGTTTGGCTAAATATCTCATTTTAGTGGCATGGTTTTTGTCTGACACTGTCCTCCATTAATCTCTATCCAAAAATAAGATCCCAACTAGTTTAGGATGTGCATATCTCACTAAGCTATAGGGTTTTTTTTAACCACAGTGTACTGAATAAGGCACAATTGACTAAATTTATGCAACCTATGTTCATTTCACATCCAAATTGATTGTTTAATCAAGTCTTCTCCAATTTGGAAAAACTGGTTCTACAGATTGCATCCAGCATTGTTAGAGAATTAGAAACAGAATAATTAAACATTCTAAAGTCCTTTCAAGTGCATATTTCTTAGTGTGAGATCAATAATATTGCTTGTCTTTTTCTATTTCTAGCCCTCAAAGGAACATGTGGTTTAATGCCTATCACAAATGGAGAAATATAAAAAGCACTAATGAGCACAGCATGTGATGGAAAAAAAAACGTGGGAACTGTTTTGCTGTTTAGACTGAAGTTTAAATGAAGTGGTCTCATATTGGTCTAGACCAGGGGTTCCTAAAAATTTTGCCATCACACTTCCTTTCAGTGTAATCTCAAAATACACACCACCCCTAAAAATCCAAACATCAAAATAAATGCAAACAATAAAATAATGAACTTTGGTGAAAGCGGATTTATGTAGCAATGTAACTATAGATCAGGGGTATCAAACTCGATTTCATTGAAGACCGCATCAGGGTTGTGTTTGACCTCGGGGGGGGCGGGGGGCATGGCCAGGATGGGCATGGCCAGCTCGACATCACTCATGTCATGGGCATCTGTAGTGGCCCCAGCAGGGCTGGGGGGATCCTTCTGCGGCCCTCTGCCAGCAAAAATGGGGCTTGTGGCCCTCCTGGGCTCTGTTTTTGCTGGCAGAGGCACCACGGGCTGGTCCTTTGCTGTTTCCAGGGCAGTCCCACAGGCCAGATCTAAGCACCTTGTAGACTGGATCCGGCCCGTGGGCCTTGAGTTTGATACCCCTGCTGTAGCTAGTCCTCAGTTAACAACTGCAATTGGGACCACAATTTCGCTAAACAACACAGTCATAAAGGGTGACATCACATGACTGCACTGCTTAGCAATGATCACTCTGGCAGTTCTGGTTGCTACTCTTGTTAAACTTGACATCACTGGTCACTATTTGTATTCTGCTACTGGCTTTTACATTGACTATGCTTGTCAGAAACTGGCAGTAATAGTTGCAAATGGTAATATTGTGACTGTGGGATGCTGCAACATTATAACTGCTTATCATTTGCCAAGCAATTGCGGTCATATAACTATGGAGATGCTTGATGGCTGCAACTATGAGGTACAGTAACAGCCCTTGTTTAGCACCATCAAAGTGTGAACAGTCATTGAACAAATGATTGTTAAAGGAAGTTGTTAAACTTTCTTCACACCTCCCTTGGACTCTGTCTACACTACCCAAGGGAAGTACACCTCACTTTTCCAGAAATCCTGATTTAGACCAAAGCACTATTGACACTGACAAAAATTCTTCAACATTTCAACAGTATTTGGTCCAATCCTACAGAGAAAGTTTGGAGACTCTACATCAGGGGTGTCAAACTCACATCACATCATCATCATGTGATGTATCGGGACTTTGTTAAACTGGGAGGGGGACCAGCCCGTGACGCATCTGGCCTGTGGGCCGTGAGTTTGACACCCCTGTTCTACATCAAAATCACCAGCTTTTTCACTAAGACATTCAATTGTATAAATTACCTTATTTGAATGGTGGCTCAAATTATTCCTGTTCCGCTTTCTACCTTGATCTGATCCATTCTTATACTCATACAGTTAGCCAAGGCTTTCTGACTCACTAATTCATTCCCTTTCCTAATATGGGGAATACAGAGTTAAACTTACAAACCTATTAATTAATTAATTAATTATGAACACTGGTCCAATATCTGCTTGGAGTGTGCTCTCACAATACAGGAAAATGATAGATTGCAACTTACAAGTAAGACATTTTTTCTAATGTTCAATTGAAATCTAACTTGCCATTAAATCATGACAGGGAAGTGGTGATGCTATATATACTTTCAAAACTATGATCTTAGATGTATTCATACCTTAGTTGTAACATACCTTTCCCAACTTGGTGTTTGTCAAGCTGAATAGAAATTCTGGGAGCTGAAATGCAGCATATCTGTCAATGTTTGGTCAAGGGAATCTGCTCTATAGCATTCAAGTTGTGTCATATGCCAAGTGTTTGATTTGAGTCATGATGTAGAAAGAACATGTTCAATCTTTCATTGCTTCTCAGGGGATTTCTTAATCCTTGCCAGATAACAGAGAATGCTGGGTAAATCTCTAGGGTCAGGCAGTATTATAACTCTAAGCAAGCTGGCAGTGTCAGGAAGACACTGACCTTCTTACAGGTCAGACTCTCTTGACTCTGTTCTCCCCCCGCCCCTTAGCTGATGTCCTCGTCTATTTCTTTCTTGACTTCTGTAACACTTTTCTTCACTCGCTGCTGAAATGAGGGTAAATGCTCCTGACAAATATTAATTTCACTCTGAAAAGTAACAGCAGATGAATTCAGCTAGCTATTTACTCTGGGCCTGTAAGCAAATGGATTACTGACTTGGAAATACTCTTAATAATACATCTATCCCATGATGCCTTGGCCAAGGGCAAGAGGACGATGTCCTTCTATATCAGAAAATTCTTTCTATGGAATTTTTGCTGAAGTTCAGTTGTTTTCCCCATACAATTCTGAATTGTTCCAGCACTCTGAGCTGAACCTGCAGGAAGTTGAATACAAAGGTTGCCTCAGGTAGCAGTTGTGAGAGGGGGGGGGGGGAGGAGAGAACTCAGCAACAGGGTAGGGAAGGACAGAGCTTTAGTGTTACATCATTAGCTCTGCACTCCCTGAACTCGCTTGCAATTTCAATGTATAATGGAAGATGTACTTTTTCTTGGTCAATCGTTGTATGTATGCATGTGTCTCCCTGTGCCATGTTTTAATTTGACTTGGACAACAAATATCCCTGAGTCATTTCTGCAAGCATCAGGTGTCTTTATAATTATGAATGCTCTTCTACATTACCAGATGAATTATTTATCTTTTTTTAGTGAGAAGTAATGGCCAGATGTTTGTTTTGCTTTTTCGGGTACCAGATAACTGCATAAACAAGTCATGTATCCTAATTTTATGATTAGATGGATCCACTATGGATATCCTGTATAATAGATACATTTTAAACCTAACCCAGATATAAACAATGTGAACTCAAAATAAGGATGAGCCAAACCAATTATAATACTATCTGACTGCCTTATCTAGTAAACTTACCCTACATCCTCTCTGACCTGAAGTTCAACTTATACTAAATACAACACTTCAAGCAGTTATGTGTGCCCCTAGAATGGCATATGTTACATCTCCACTCTATGAACAGCATTGGTTCCCAGTTTGCTTTGGGGTTCAATGTAAAGTGCTGGTTTTGATTTTCAAAGCGCTACCTGGCATTGGAACAGGTTATTTGAGGGACTGCTTCCTTTTTCCGATTACATCTACCCATCTTGTCAGATCTGGCAAGAATGATATGTTATAGGCCCTGTCTGCTAAAGAATTCTATCTAACAGAATCCAGAAAATGAGTCCTTTCTGTTGTGGCTCCCACCTTCTAGAAAAGCATGCCACTTGAGATGAGACTTGCTCCATCTCTACCAGTCTTTTGGAAAGCCCTTAGAACATGTTTTTTCCCCCTAGCAACTTTGGGTATAGGAATATGGAACTCATGAAATGTTCTCTCTCTCTCTCTCTTTCTCTCTCTCTGTATGTGTGTGTGTGTGTGTGTGTGTGTACATATACATATACATATACATACATACATACATACATACATATATATATATATATATATATATATATATATATATTTGTCCTTCAGTCTTGATTTTTAGGCCTAATTGCTTTTAATAGTGATTAATATTTGTTTTTGCATGTCCACACTGCCCAAAGTCACCTTTATTTATATCCTGCCTTTATTATTTTTACAAATAACTCTAGGTGGCAAAAAAGCCAACACACCTTCCTCCTCCTATTTTCTCCTATTTTTTTGTGAGATGAATTGGGCTAAGAGAGAGGGTCTTGCCCTAGGTCACCCAGCCAGCTCTCATGGCTAAGGTGGGGCTTTAACTCTCCTGCTTTCTAGCCAGATGCCTTAACCACTAAGACTCATAGACTTCAACTCCCAGAAATCCATGCATCTTAAAGTTTGCCAAGATTGAGAAACACTGGTCTATCTTATCATCATCATCATGTGCAACTGTGGGATGAAAACAACTGTTGGATAACTGTTGCTCACTCAGGTAAGTCAAAATTGGGCTGTAACTAACTTAGCTTTACTAATAAAACAGAATTGCCTTTGATCTCTCTCTCTTTTAATAAATTGACTATAAGATTTTAAGCCCATTGCATCTAAATGATTCTATTTTTCCAGGCTCATGTTGCCAGAGAAAAAGCTCACATACAATAGGTCCAGTCATCTGAGGAACTGTCTTGATAGTATTTTTCACCCAGGTTGCTTACAGAGCTGGGAAAATAATCTAAAATTTAATTTGTCAGTGGGAATCAGATCTGACTCTTCAGCAAAATGAAATCAAAGAAACTTCCAGCATTTCAGCTTATTTGTAAAGACAGCTTTGAAAACGAATCCGAATTGCGGGCCAGTTGGTCAGCTGCAAACTTGGCACAGCCCTGAAGTATGTTTGCTGGGCTGTTTTCAGGAACACAATGTTCTTTTTCGCATCTAAGCACTGAGGAGAATGAAATCATGGCTCAGCCCAAGACATAGTTGGATCAACACAGAAAGATATAAAGTACAAAATGAAGGCAGGAAGGAATTATCCCAAATGCTTGCCTTACATAGCAGTAGATTGCGATGGGGGAGAGAGAAATCTTGTTTAAAAACCCACATGGGGAGTGAAGAATAAATACAAAGCTTTGTTTCAGTTTAGAATCCAATTGTTTGGGTTATTGTCTGAATTGGATCACACAAGGAGAATTCACTGGCAAAGCTTATGGAATCTGATCTTTTACTCCTTCCAGGAGGGATATCATGTATAATTCTTGGAGGAGGGAGAAATATAAACAATAAACACCCACTTAACTTTGGAATCCTAATTATAAAATCAATTTTCAAAGATGGAAGGATCCCATGTGTTATGTATGCAGTGTTTGAAATCATTGGTTTACTTGAAATTGTTCTTGTAAAGTGTTGGAGATGATTGGTTTAAAAAGTGCGGGAAAACAGGGCCACGAGCCATTCTGATGGGGAAAAGTCCATCACAAATCATTGTGAGGAACTAGATTCTGAGTCAGATTGCAGTGAGGTGGAGGAAGGAATTTACAGACTCAGAATGGAGCGGAAAAAGAAAGACCTGGGAAGAAAGAGGCAAGATTTTTACTGCAGAGGTTGTGGGGGAAGCCACCCCCGCACTGAATGCAAGTTTCTAGACACCATTTGCCTCCATTGTGAAAAAAGAGGACACCTAGCAAGAGTCTGCAAATCATCCAGAACTCCACCCAACAGAAGGAAGTTTGCTGCAAACAAAGACAAAGAATTCAAGCCAAACAACCACAGTGAGAAAATGGGGCGCAGTACAGAAGCAAATGGGAAGAATGAAACTCATCAAACAGTAACTATTGGTCATTCTTCTCCTTTAAAAAGCAGAAAAGTGCATGTCAAGGTACTTATTGAAGGAAGGCCTTGCCAAATGGAAGTGGACTCAGGCTCATATCTATCTATGGTGTCATGGGACACTATTCAGAGACTGTTACCAAATATTCAGAAGACTCACTTCAAGAAGCAGGCATTGACTCTTAAAGATTACCAAGGGAACAAGATTCCAGTAGTTGGAACAAGAGAATTCAACGTAAAGTTCAAGGGCCACACCAAGCGTCTACCCCTGACCATCATAGACAAGGATCGCCCAAGTCTGCTGGGACTTGAATGGTTCAACCTGCTGGACATCGAGGTGACTGGCATCAATCACGTGAGCAACATTGAGTGGGAAGAGGCCTTGAAGTCTGAATTCCCAGAGGTCTTCAGCGATGGATTAGGCAAGTACTTGGGGACCCCTATCACCTTTAACCTAGATCCCAAGGTACAACCAATTCGTTTAAAACTCAGAAGGGTTCCATTTGCCTTAAAGGAAAAAAATGATGCACAATTAGATAAACTAATAGCCCAAGGGGTTTTAGAGCCCATTGGCCACTCCAGGTGGGAGACACCCATAGTCACACCAGTCAAGGCTGATGGGTCTGTGAGAATCTGCGGAGACTACAAGGGGACATTGAACCATGCGCTACAACAGAGCGCATAGCCAGTTCCAGTAGTGCATCATTTATTACATACTCTTGGAGGGGGGACAGTTTTTGCCAAATTGGACCTGGCCCAGCCATATCAACAGTTAACAGTTGATGATGCCACTGCAGAAGCCCAAACCATTGTAACCCATAGAGGTGCTTTCAAATGCAAAAGGTTGCAATTTGGAGTAAGCGTAGCACCAGGCATCTTCCAAAGCCTTATGGAAAGGATGCTACAAGGGTTGCCAGGGGTGGTGCCCTATTTTGATGATGTTCTAATTTCTGCTGAAAATGACACTCAGTTACACGAGAGACTCAGAGAAGTCCTAACCAGATTCAAAAAAGCGGGGTTAAAAGTCAAAGAAGAAAAATGCACACTTAGAACAGATAAAGTGGAATTCTTGGGTTACATGATTGATAAACATGGCATCCACCCCACAGAGGCAAAGGTTCAGGCAATCAAAGAAGCCCCCAGGCCAAAATGCAAAACAGATTTGCAAGCATTCTTGGGACTCATTAACTTCTATCATATGTTTCTACCTCAGAAGGCAACCATTACAGAACCCCTACAAAGGTTGCTGGACAAAAAATCTGCTTGGGTCTGGGGCAGAAAGGAACAAGCTGCATTTAACAATATTACGAGACAAATCACGTCTGACTCTGTACTAATACAGTTCTCTGAGAATTTGCCTGTTGTACTGACTTGTGATGCATCCCCTTTTGGAGTGCGGGGGTGTTGAGTCACATGCTTCCCAGTGGGAGGGAAGTTCCTATTGCATTTTACTCTTGCACTTTGACTAAAGCAGAGAGAAATTACAGCCAACTGGACAAGGAAGCTTTGGCAATTGTTGCAGCTGTCAAGAAATTCCATGAGTATTTATATGGGAGAACATTTACTATTGTCACAGATCACAAACCTCTTTTAGGCATCGTGGCAGGAGACAAACCAACACCCACGATCGTGTCACCAAGAATGCTAAGATGGACCGAATTTCTTGCTGGTTATTCATATAAACTGATCCACAGACCTGGTAAAGACATTGGGCACGCAGATGCTTTGAGTCGCTGCCCACTTCCTTCACACATTGAGGACCCTGTTCCTGAGACTCACACCTTTTTTCTAGAAACTGTTGCCAAGCTTCCAGTACATGCTGCTGAAATTGCCAGAGAGACTGCCAAAGACACTTTATTGGCTCCTGTTGTAGGCTGGATTAAGAAAGGTTGGCCACTTCAAGACCTACCTCAACTTGCCCAACCTTTTAAATCCAGGCAAACTGAATTATCTGTGTTAAGAGGATGTATTTTGTGGGGTAACAGGGTGGTTATTCCTGCAAAACTACAGAAAGAGGTTTTGGAAATGTTACATGAGGGTCATCCGGGAATTGTCAGAATGAAGGGATTGGCCAGGAGTTATGTATGGTGGCCAGGTATTGACAAAATGGTTGAAAACTGGGTTGCATCTTGTCCCAACTGTCAGGTAGTCAGACCTCCCCCACCTCTCACCCCCACACAGGAATGGGAATGTCCTAGGGGCCCATGGTCCAGGATTCACATTGATTTTGCTGGCCCTACCAGAGGGCACACTTTCCTTATTATAGTAGATGCATATTCCAAATGGCTGGAGGTTATCCCTATGGCATCCACCACAACTGAAGCTGTCATCAAACAGCTTAAAAAACTTTTTGTAACTCATGGGTTACCTGATGTGCTTGTTTCTGACAATGATCCTCAGTTTACATCCAATCTTTTTGAATCATATTTAGCACAGCAGGGTATCAGACATGCCCTAACAGCCCCTGGGCACCCTTTGGCTAATGGCCGGGCTGAACGTATGGTACGTTTTACCAAGGAAAAACTTCAGCAATTGGGTCCAGGGGACATCACTGAGAAAGTTGAAAAACTATTCAGTGTCCAGCATATCACTCCCAACCCCTCAACTAACTTAACAGCAGCTGAATTGTTGATGGGTAGGAAACTCAGGTCTCCCCTTGACTGCCTTCATCCCACTTACGCACCCAATGCACCACTAGATTCCACTAGCAAAATTCGCACATTCACTGTGGGTGATTCTGTTTATGCTAAGAACCTTATGGGTGAACCATTATGGATTCCTGCTGAGATAACCCAAATCACAGGCCCCAGGTCTTACAGGGTACAAAGGGAGGATGGTGTCCTCTGGAGCAGGCACATTGATCAGTTGAGGTCCAGACTACCTCAGGAGCATCGCCATAGCTTCTCTTTGGTTCCCATACCTACTGCCTCTTCTAGGGGGGAAGGGGAGGATTATGAGGATAACCAGCAAGCAAGAATCAACCCCATGTGTAACAAGCTAACATGAAAGTAACCATCCCAAAACCTGTCACAGTGCCAACAACCATTTTTACAGAATAGCATCCAGCTTTTAAAAACTAAGTTTGACAGATAATGCCACAATGCCATCTGTAGCAATGAAATCTAGATTTAAAATGCACCATTTGCCAAATTATACCAATGTAGAATGCCAACATAATCATTCATATGTTCAAATAATGTATATATGAAGTCACTGTCTAAGATTCATGCTTCTGAAAATCACCTTTTTTGCCTTCAGACATTTTTGGCATGTCAAGGTGAATGTTTTATATTCAAGATTACAATACTGTTTTACAGTGATGATACAACTGTATCCATGTAGGCCGGGAGTGTCAAAGTCAAGGCCTGTGGGCTAGATCCAGCTTGTGGAATGCTTAGTTGTGGCCCACGGTGCCAGCCTGGAAATAGCAAAGAATTGGCCCGCGATGCCTCTGCTACCAAAAATGGGGTGCAGATGGGACCTGACCACACCCACCATGATCACGCCCACCCCAGCCACATCCTGGCCACACTCCAGCCCTTCAAGGTCAAACACAACCCTGATGCAGCCCTCAGTGAAATGGAGTTTGACACCCCTGATATAGGCATATTAGTCTACATTCCTTCAGAACTGCATCAGAACAGCTGGACCTATGGGTAATCTGCATTCCAATTGTTTGGAGTTGGTAATTTTTAAAGAGAAACTCACATAGGAAACAACCTGATCCTTCAGATGTGTAGGTATGTTCATCTCAACAGAGCTAGCTAGCCATGCCAACTCCAACTATTTTGATGCAGAAAAATAATCCTATGGTTGGTCAGTGGCTGACATTTTCCACACAAAAAAAATGGAAACACCAATTCTTTCATCTCTCTTTGTCTAACAGGAAGTGTCTTTGAAAAATTCAAGGAGTGAATTTATTAGCCAACAGCCTCATAGACTTTTAAAAAATCTGCATGGAAAGGTGTTCAGTTCCATAAAGACCTATGTAAGGGTAACGAGTGGAATAGAGTGAGGCCCATTTACAAAATATTTATTTAAAAAGCTAGTTTGTGACCTGAAGCAAATACTGTACAATTATAGCACAAAGCTGAAGTTTAAATGCAGGAGTTACATCTATAGAACATAATGGCTGGTCTGCAGCAAATAAATAATGCATTTCAAAACGTATAGTTGTTAACCATGCATATCCATGTCTCCTGCCACCCAAGAAGATCAAACCACAACATCAATGCACTTTCATAAGCAGAGTGTTATTTCAACTAATTTGATAAACTCCTCTTTAAAGAAAGACATAATAAAACTGGATGTAAGCGCTTTAAAACATATACATTTTCAGGCTAACATGAAAGAAAAACAAGTGTTAAAATTCAGATGGCATTCTTTTTCTTCTTCTTTTCTAAGTTCATATAAACCGTCCTGAATATCTCATCTATTCCTTACAAACTTTTGTTTATAGCA
The DNA here is from genome assembly GCA_009733165.1 of Naja naja. Classification (NCBI taxonomy): domain Eukaryota; kingdom Metazoa; phylum Chordata; class Lepidosauria; order Squamata; family Elapidae; genus Naja; species Naja naja. The sequence continues at coordinate 275,880,758 of CM019149.1, forward strand.
TTTAGATAAAATAGCTAAACCTGAGAATTGTCCTTCTCAGCTATCCAGTGGTCTTTAGTGGTTAATGACCTTTCTAAATCTGACTCCACCAAAAGCTAGGATGGATTAAAAAAAATAAAGAAAGGGTTAATAAGAGAATTTTAAACATTTAAAGAAGTGTAAATTAATCCAAGGCAACTGCAATTCTCACATAGATGTGAACTGCTGAATCACTCACTGGTTTCCTTGGTAATATGTGTTCATTTGAGGAAGAGATGTAATTTTGAAAAATATTTCATTATGTGTTTATTTACAGAGGCAACTTGTTTTGGTAAAAAGCCACATTCCTTTCAGGGTAAATCAATGGTGGATGGGGAGGAATCAAACATTGTATGGAGCAAGAGCCAAAAATAGAGACTGTTTTTGTCCACACCGGTCTTCTCCTTTTTTCCTTCGCCTTCGCCTTCTCTCCTGCTCCCTGATAAATCCCCTTCCTCCTTCTCTTGTTCTTTTTTCTTTTTCCCTTTCCAAGAAAAAAAAATCCTTTCAGACATTTATATTACTTATCCACATATAGCTTCTGAAATTAGGTAAAACAACCCTGCAAAGTGCATTGGGCTGAAAATGACTAAAATGAATACCCGATGGATATTACTTTATCCATTGGGTATTCATTTAACTTACATAAGGTAATCTTTAGCTTACATAAGGAGCCTGGCATTTCTGTTGTAAGTCATGGTGGAATGCCTTACCTCCAGAAATTGTGAGCGTCCATCATTGGAGACTTTCAAGAAGAGATTGTCCAACATTGTAAAAGGTCACCAGCTTGAGCAGGAAGTTGGCCTAGAAATCTCCGAGTTCCCTTCCAACATTTTTATTCTATGTTCTATGATGCTTCTAAGTTGAGGCACTCAATTTTACAATGATTTTTGGCAGCAGTCATTAAATGGGCATTAAATTCCAATGGGTATCTTTGCCAAAAACTGGTCAAAAAGCTGGAAACAAGTAAAAAATATATAAATTACAGTAAATGACCATGGAATGCTGCAAGTGGCTGTAAATGTGAGCCACTTGCCAAGTGCCTGAAATATGGTTATGTGACTAGAAAGAAGGCTTATTCAGCCATTGGAACATTAGAACTGTGTTGTGAGCTGTTGGACAGTTGTAGTGGCACAGTGGTTAAAATGCAGCATTGCATACTAATTCTGCATTCCACTACCAGGAGTTCGATCCTGACAGCTCAAGGTTGACTCAGCCTTCCATCTCTTCAATGTCGGTAAAATGAGGATCCAGATTGTTGGGGGCAATATGCTGACTCTGGAAACTGCTTAGAGAGTGCTATAAAGTGCTATGAAGCAATATATAAGTCCAAGTGCTATTGGTATTGCTGTCATAACTTCAAATGATTGCTAAGTGAGGGCTACCTGTAGTGCAGGCAGAGTGTAGACTTGAACTTGCATATGTATGTTCTTAATCCAGTGGTTTAACCATTATAAAAGTAATCTATTACTGTTGAATGACCATAGAATCTAGAAAAATTAAGGTATGTGCACTAATTTTTGCTGTAGGGATACCCATAATATTAAAGAATTTCCCCTTTATTACATGACTTTTAATCAACATTTAGATAAACAAAAAAGAGTACTGTATCAATAGAAGGAGAAAACATGTCAATCATTTAGAAAACAATAACAACAACATAATATACCTAATCACATACAAGACTAGTAGGATAAGCAACTATACATTCCACATTTGACCAACTAACTTCACTTCCCCAAGATGATAGAACTAAAGATGTTATCTTGCCAATGGGAAATCAAACTCAGAAAACCCCTGCAATCTAACACTGCAGTCCTAAGCTAGAGACATTCTCTACCATCAAAACCTCTTTTGTTATTTCTGACATTAATTTATGAGTCATTTTCAATACATATTGATAGGTAGCACACTAGTCTAAGAATGAATACATTGAACAATGCTAGAAATAGTTGTCTCCTGAAAAATGAATGTTGGTAAGTGTTAATGAAGCATAACTCCTGTTAAGTTTGCATGAAGAGACAGACGCGGAGTGCTTCAAGCTCTTAGTTTATTAGTGACTACAGCTCAGAACAGACCCAATTTGGCTGGGCTGCGGCTGCTACTTATAGCCAGCAGCCGCAGTTGCCAGCCAATCAGAGTGCAGGGTTTTCCGACTTTTAAACCAATCATTTCCAACATTTTACAAGAACAGTTCAAACTAAACCAATGACTTCAAACCTACATACATAACACCCCTCCCCACTAGGTTCAGTCCATACTCAAACCCCAACCTATCTAATGTATTCTTTTAAATAGGTGGGGCTCTTACGTAATGCTGAGACCTCGTGGTTCAGATGTTTTAAGGTTCTCACCTTGTGAGAGAGGAAATGTGTCTGCTGTCATTTCCTTACTTGGACTTGTAGTAATGGTAGAACCTGTTTGGTTACTACAACCTGGTCTCTCCTCCCAATCCATCTCCAACCCAATGTCAGCACCTAAATCAGGTAGTGATGTGCAATCTTCCATTTGTGAAAATGGTTGTTGGTATTGTGACAGGTTTTGGGATGGTTCCTGTCGTGTTAGCTCGTTACACATGGGGCTGATTCTTACTTGCTGATTACTCTCATAATCCTCCCCTTCCCCCCTAGAAGAGGCAGTAGGTATGGGAACCAGAGAGGAGCAAAAGCGATGCTCCTGAGGCAATCTGGATCTTAACTGATCAATGTGCCTGCTCCAGAGGACACCATCCTCCATCTGTACACTGTAAGACCCGGGGTCTGTGATTTGGGTTATCTCAGCAGGAATCCATAATGGTTCACCCATGAGGTTCTTAGCATAAACAGAATCACCCACAGTAAAAGTGCGAATTTTACTAGTGGAATCTAGTGGTGCGTTGGGTGTGTAAGTGGGATGGAGGCGGTCAAGGGGAGACCTGAGTTTCCTACCCATCAACAATTCAGCTGGGGTTAAATTAGTTGAGGGGTTGGGAGTGATATGCTGAACACTGAGAAGTTTTTCAACTGGACCCAATTGCTGAAGTTTTTCCTTGGTAAATCGTACCATATGTTCAGCCCGGCCGTTAGCCGAAGGATGCCCAGGGGCTGCCAGGGCATGTCTGATACCCTGTTGTGCTAGATATGATTCAAAAAGGTTGGATGTAAATTGAGGGCCATTGTCAGAAACAAGCACATCAGGTAACCCGTGAGTTACAAAAAGCTTTTTAAGCTGTTTGATGACAGCTTCAGTTGTCAGTTCAGCAGAAATTAGAACATCATCAAAATAGGGCACCACCCCTGGCAACCCTTGTAGCATCCTTTCCATAAGGCTTTGGAAGATGCCTGGTGCCACGCTTACTCCAAATTGCAATCTTTTGCATTTGAAGGCACCTCTATGGGTCACAATGGTTTGGGCTTCAGCAGTGGCATCATCAACTGTTAACTGTTGATATGGCTGGGCCAGGTCCAACTTGGCAAAAACTGTGCCCCTCCAAGAGAGTGTAATAAATGATGCACTACTGGAACTGGATATGCGCTCTGTTGTAGCGCATGGTTCAATGTCCCCTTGTAGTCTCCGCAGATTCTCACAGACCCATCAGCCTTGACTGGTGTGACTATGGGTGTCTCCCACCTGGAGTGATCAGTGGGCTCTAAAACCCCTTGGGCTATTAGTTTATCTAATTGTGCATCAATTTTTTTCCTTTAAGGCAAATTTATTTATTTATTTATTTATTTATTTATTTATTTATTTATTTATTTTATTGGACTTATATGCTGCCCCATCTCCGAAGACTCAGGGCAGCTCACAGTTAAAACATACAAATACAATAAATAATTAAAAAGAAATTAAATCACTATAAGGTCCAATAAAACCGAATTAAAAATTAAAACTGTCCCATGCCCCTGGTAAGGTAATCACAGCCCGACTTGGTCAGATAGCCAGGTCTTCAAATCGTGGCAGAAGGTGCGGACGTCAGGGGCCAGGCAGAGGTCCAGAGGCAGTTGATTCCATAAGTCGGGGGCCGCCACAGAGTAGGCTTGCCGTCGGGGGACTGCCAGCCAACCTTGGCTTGCCGACGGGACCCCGAGGAGCCCCTGCCTGTGTGCCCGTACAGGGCAGTTGGTCCCCAATATCGGTAGGAGGCGCTCCCTTAAATATTGTGGACCCATGTCGTGTAGGACTTTGAATGTTAAAACCAAAACCTTGAACCTCACCCGGAGCACAACCGGCAACCAATGCAAGCCGCACAGGAGGGGGGTAATATGGGAGAATCGGGTAACTCCCATCACAACCTGCGCGGCAGCTTTCTGCACCAGCTGTAACCTCCGGATGGTGTGCAAGGACAGTCCTAAATAGAGAGCGTTGCAGTAGTCGAGTCGCGAGGTAACAAGGGCATGAGTGACTGTATGCAGGGCATCTCGGTCCAGAAACGGCGAAGCTGGCGAACCAGGGCAAAGGCCCCCCTGGCGACGGCCCCCACCTGCTCCTCCAACTGGAGCCGCGCGTCCAGGAGGACCCCCAGGTTCCGTGCCCTATCCACAGGGGCAACACCACTCCCCCTATGGTCAATGATGGACACTCTTGACTGGACCGAGATGCTGGTATGTACAGCCACTCAGTCTTGGCCAGGTTGAGCCAAAGCATGTTTCCGTCCATCCAGATCCGTACCGCATCCAGACAGTGAGTCATCACGGAGAGGGCATCACTGATTTGGTTTGTGGTGGAGATGTATAACTGGGTATCATCAGCATACTGGTGATACCTCACCCCAACACCACGAATGATCTCACCCAGCGGTTTCATGTAGATATTAAATAAAAGGGGGGAGAGGACCGACCCCTGAGGGACACCACAAGTGAGCGCCCTCTGGGCCAACCTCTGTCCCCCTGTCAACACCGATTGCGACCGCCTGGAGAGGTAGGAGGAGAGCCACCAAAGAACAGTGCCCCCCACTCCCAGCCCCTCGAGGTAAAGGATACCATGTTCGATGGTATCGAAAGCCACTGAGAGGTCTAATAGGACCAGGACAGAGGAAAAACCCCTGTCCCAGGCCCTTCAGAGATCATCCATCAGTGTGACCAATGCTGTCTCCATGCTGAAACCAGGCCGGCAGCCCGATTGGTACGGATCTAGGTAGTCTGCTTCATCCAGGAAAAGTGGAAACTGCTGAGCCACCACACTCTCAACAACCTTCGCCAAAAAACGAAGGTTGGAGACTGGACAGAAGTTGTCTAACACGGTCGGGTCCAGGGCAGGCTTCTTCAGGAGGGGCCTCACCACCACCTCTTTCAAGGTGGAGGGAAAGACACCCTCCTTTAACGAAGCATTGACCACTGCCCGGAGCCAACCGCAGGTGACCTCCCTGGCAGCATAAGTCAGCCAGGAAGGGCACAGGTCCAACAAACATGTGGTGGAACTCAGACACTGCATAATCCTGTCCACTTCATCCTCGGAAACAGGGTCGAACTCAGCCCAGATCACATCAGCCAGACTACTTGCACCACGATCCTCAGACCACTGCAAGGTGGAGCACAACCCGCCCGAATCTCGCGATCTTATCCGACAGATATTGACCAAATTCCTCAGCCCTTCCCCGGAGAGGGTCCACCACCTTCCCCGGATGTAAGAGGGAGCGGGTGGCCCTAAACAGGGCGTCTGGGCAGTTACCTGCGGACGCTATGAGGGTGGAGAGATAAGACCTTCTCGCCACCCTCATAGCTACCAGGTAAGTCCTTATATGGGCTCTTAACTGGGCTCGATCGGCATGGGAGCGGGTGGCCCTCCACCTGCTCTCTAAACCCCTCCGACGGCGCTTCATCTCCCGGAGCTCCTCAGTATACCAAGGAGCTACCCAGGATCCACGGCGTGTGAGGGGATGCATGGGGACAACCCTGTCGAGGGCAGCCTCAGCAGCCTGCTGCCAAGCAGCCGCCAGGTCCTCGGCAGAGTTGTGGGCAAGGGAAATGGGGAAAAACCCCAGTTCCGCCTGGAACCTTTCAGGGTCCATTAGGCGTCTGGGGCGGAACCATCTAAGTGGCTCCTCATCCCAGCAGTGGGGGCAGCCTGTTGGAAGACCAGCCGCAGGAGATAGTGATCAGACCATGGGACGGGCAGTGTTGTACAACTCGCCTGCCCTATATCACTACGCCACTGTTCCGAGACAAAAACCACGTCGAGAGTGTTTCCCCCCTCGTGAGTCGGGCCTTGAATTAACTGGGTCAGGCCCATGGTCCCCATGGAGTTCATGAATTCCTGGGCCAAACCCAACGCCCCCCCAAGGGAAGGCAGATTGAAATCACCCAGGACCATAAGCCCCGGGAGATCCACCATCACCCCAGAGAACGCCGAGAAACCCAGGCAGGGTTGCTGCCACACAGCTGGGGGAAAGGTATGTCAGCAGCAAACCCACCCGACCACCAGGCCCCCACCTCAGGAGGAGGGTCTCACTTCCACCTATCTCAGGAACAGCGACCTCCCTTGGAATCAGGGTCTCCCGAATAACCACAGCCACTCCACCACCCTGAGCCCGTGCCCGGTGCAAAATCCACAAACCTGGGGAGCATAAATCAACGAAAGGGACTCCTCCCTCTAGGCCCAACCAGGTCTCGGTGATGCAAGCCAGGTCCGCAGCCTCCTCCTCAATCACCTCGCGGAGGAGGGAAGACTTATTAGCCACGGACCTGGCATTAAAATACACCAGCTTGAGCTCAGGGGTCCCCATTCCCCTGCCCCCAGGGGAGGAGGTCATAGGGTGGAGCGGCCCTTCGAAGATAGCGAGGGCACGCTCCCAACACATGATCTGGCCCTATGCCGATCCCAACCACCCTAGGGATCGCAGTCCCCGGCCTGCACTCTGGGCCCCACCAGCCCCAACCCCCACCCCCCCGCCATGAAACGGGCTGCAATCCACCCCCCCGACATCATTTCCCACCCTCCTCCCTAGCCTACTTAAAAATTTATTTAAAAATTTAATTAAAGGGGCCCTAGTGACCCTCTTTTTTGCCTTCTTAGAGCCCCAACCCCAACCCAACTCCCTGCCATGCCATCTCTCCGGGTTCCATAACCCATCCTCGAGGTAGGCGGTGATAGTGTAGCAGGCCATGTCCTGGAGGAGGGAGCCTCCTGAAGGCCTGAAGCTCTGCTGCTGTAAAAGTTCAAATATTAGAGATCCAGGGATGTCAAGGAACTGGCACAAGGGTCTGTAGGTGGTCTGAAGGACTGGACAACAATAAAGTCCAGAATATAGGAACTTGGTAAAGTCCTAGGTACTGCCCGTCGGGGGTCCAGGAACCAGGCTGCCCTCTCACAACAGACCTGTGGTCGATGTTTAAGACCCTCCTCCAGATCAAGTCCCGCACTCTCACCGCGGGTATCCCCCATGGGCACCAATTGGACAGTTGGTAAACAGATGTTAAATGGCTATCTAGAGAGAAAGTGAGTCCCCACTGCTGTTCTCTCACCACGGCTAGGGAAACAACAAAATCTGGTAGCCATAAACCAAGTTCAAGGGTGTACAGTAGGCACTGGGAATCCGGGCCCAGGTCACTAGAGTGTCCAAGCTCACCCCTCCGTGGCCTATGGCACGGTATAGATGGTTCAGTCCCAGTAATTAGAGTACCTTGTAATTGGCGAAGATGGAGCAGATGGTATAAGTGGAAGCAGTAACATAGGTGAGGCCAAATGACCAAACACAATGGTCGATGGAAAAGTCCAGAGTCAGGCCATAAGAAACAGCAGGAAAAGGGCATCACCACCATCACCAAAGGGGTCACCAAATGGGACCCTTCTGGGTTTTAAATGGATTGGTTGTACCTTGGGATCTAGGTTAAATGCGATGGGGGTCCCCAAGTACTTGCCTAATCCGTCGCTGAAGACCTCTGGAAACTCAGACTTCAAGGCCTCTTCCCACTCAGTGTTGCTCACATGATTGATGCCAGTCACCTCGATGCCCAACGGGTTGAACCACTCAAGGCCCAGCAGACTTGGGCGGTCCTTGTCCACGATGGTCAGTGGTAGGCATTTGGTGTGGCCCTTGAATTTCACGTTGAATTCTCTTGTTCCAACTACTGGAATCTTGTTCCCTTGCTAGTCTTTAAGAGTCAATGCTTGCTTCTTGAAGTGCTTCTTCTGGATGTTGGGAAGAAGTCTGTGAATAGTGTCCCATGACACCATAGATAGGTATGAGCCTGAGTCCACTTCCATTTGGCAAGGCCTTCCTTCAATAAGTACCTTGACATGCACTTTTCTGCTTTTTAAAGGAGAAGAATGACCAATAGTTACTGTTTGATGAGTTTCATTCTTCCCATTTGCTTCTGTGCTGCACCCCATTTTCTCACTGAGATTGTTGGGCCTGAATTCTTTGTCTTTGCTTGTAGCAAACTTTCTTCTGTTGGGTGGAGTTCTGGATGATTTGCAGACTTTTGCTAGGTGTCCTCTTTTATCACAATGGAGGCAAATGGTGTCTAAAACTTGCATTCAGTGCAGGGGTGGCTTCCCCACAACCTCTGCAGTAGAAATCTTGCCTCTTTCTTCCCAGGTCTTTCTTTTTCCACTCCATTCTGAGTCTGTAAATTCCTTCCTCCACCTCACTACAGTCTGACTCAGAATCTATTTGCTCACAATGAGTTGTTGTGGACTTTTCCACATCAGGATGGCTTGTGGCCTTGTTGATTTTCTTCATGGCTGCTGCTAAGGACTTGGTAGCTTCTGCTGAAGAGGTCTCTTCTATTGCTTCCTTCAGCGTGATCTTAGGTTTCAGTAATAACTTGCTCTGTAGCACCTTGTCTTTAATGCCCAGAACAAATCGATCGCGCATGGCCTCTTCTAAATTGTTAAATTCGCATGCACCCCCAATGTCTCTTAAACTTGCCATGAAGTCGTTTACGCGCTTTCCCCTTGATCACGACGGTAAAACTCATGTCTCTTAATGAGGCACGATACTTGTGGCGCGTAATGGGCTCTTAACAGTTTTTCTAAGTCAGGCCATTCCATTACCTTCACGTCTGCAGCTCCCGCCAATGCCTTTGCCATCTTGAAAACTGCCGGACCGCAGTGCATGAGAAAGACCGCCCTCTTCCGCTTCGAAATGTCGGCAAGATCGTTTCCCTCCAGATACATTTGGAAACGATCTGCATACGACTCCCAGTCTTCTGCCGTTGGATCGAACGGGGCTGGGGGGGTGTTCAGTGCAGCCATCTCACTCTCCTTCTGTTCCACGTTGCCATCTTTTTCAGGGGAATCCCACCTTCGTCGCCAGTGTTAAGTTTGCATGAAAAGACAGACGCGGAGTGCTTCAAGCTCTTAGTTTATTAGTGACTACAGCTCAGAATGGACCCAATTTGGCTGGGCTGTGGCTGCTACTTATAGCCAGCAGCCGCAGTTGCCAGCCAATCAGAGTGCAGGGTTTTCCCGCACTTTTTAAACCAATCATTTCCAACATTTTACAAGAACAGTTCAAACTAAACCAATGACTTCAAACCTACATACATAACAACTCCAATGTCATTTTCTAGAATTATTTTATCAACGCAATGTCAAATAAGGTTTCAGAACTGATTTAATCCAAGGAAATTGACTTCTTGGAAAAGTCTTATTAGGATGACTAACATCTGATGAAGAAATCCCTCTTTGCCTAATTGATTTGGTAGTGTTTGAATTTATTTTTTAAAATACTAAGGTTATAATGAGAACCTTGTTCAAGCACATTACACTGAAAGTTTTATGTCTATAAAGTTTAAATATGACATGTGGAATGCTTCAGACTTTGTTGCATTTAGACTGAAATAAATTACACAAATGAGAGGATTATAAAATCCAGTTTCCTAAGGTTCTGCTGGTGATAAGGATCCAGTTCAAGCAAATGTAATTAGCAGTAGAAGAATATAGCCCATAAACAACTCATTAATGTTATGGGAAAAGTAATATTTTTCATCATCTGTTGAATTTTTGGAAGATCAGTATTTGTAGTTGTCATTTCAATATTATTGTAAGACATATATTTTCCAGAACCCATGTCCAAAATATAGTATTATAAAGGAAAATCAAGTTTGCCGAGGTATCACAGCAAGATAGTTCTGGAGATCACAGGAGTTCCCACTCATATTTCAAATGAGAATGTTATTCTATATTTATGTAAGTGTGTATAAAGTTTACAAATAAAATTGTATCACAATAATGCACAGCAGCAAACATGTACAATTTTTAAAATAAAAATATAAAGGTGATGATTTATTATTAAAAATATTACCAGATGAATGTTAGGCAAATAACTCTGAATAGATTATACGTCAAAATATGAGGCTGTTTTCCACAGGGCATTATACTAACAGTGTAGAGTCTCTAATTTCTGAATTGGTACTTTCCAAATGGTTAACTGGTTTATATATCTATTAGTAACATAATTCTGTTTCAAGGAGTTTCAGCAGCCTTGTTCTTTGACAAGAACAAATAGCATTTATAGTTTCCATGGCATATTCCCAACAAATCCAGCTTCTAGGAACCTTGAGATCTTGTTGGCCTTTAGACAGGGACACTCTTTTGATAAACTGCTGAAGAGAAAGTTGTAAATGGAACAGCATGAAGTATTATAGGCATCCAAATTTTGAAATATACAACGCATTAGAATTTTCTTCCAAGATATAAAACAACCACATTCATCATCTGAAAACAATTTAGCAAATAATGTGATATAAACCAATATTCTCTTCTTTTCAGACAGTGATGATAGTTTTGGCATTTATATCATGCAAGTATAAAAAAAAGTAATAATAATCTCTCCCCTTTGCCCCCTGCTGCCCAGAAACTCTTGAACACTTTAAGCACGGTAAATTCTCTGGATCAAATATGGTGACACAAGGTCAACTAGTTTAAGGAAAAGCTAATGTTAGTGATTTATGAGAAATTAATAAAAAGCAATATGAAATGTTATTAAAATAAAACCAAAGGAATGTATTGTAGAAGGAATGCAGAGAGAAAAAGACAGGAAAAAATAAGCTGAAAGATTTACGAAAAATATATTTTGATCGGTGGTTATGCATTTTTGACTGTAAGAATAATATGCATATATATGCCAGAGTTTTTCTGTTAGCCACCTCATTCAAATGTGTGGTTACTTGAATTCATTCCTGTTCATAAAACAAAGGGTTTACTTTAAAGCATTTCAGACTAAAAGATGGGAATAGGCAAATAATTTCAAATTCCAAATGGAATTAGTGGGAAATGGGAGCTTTTCTTACCATGTCAGTAACTGGTGCCTCTTCTCCTCCTCCTCCTCCTCCTCCTCCTCCTCCTCCTCCTCCTCCTCCTTTGGCGCAAGGGCCAAAAATAGAGATGGTGTTTGTCCACATGAGCCTCTTCTTCCTCCTCCTCTTCCTCCTCCTCCTCCTCCTGCTCCTCCTCATTTGGAATCATTTATGACTGCTTTCATCTTGTTTTCTCTCCCTTGAAATGACTATTTGAGCAATCAGCCTTTTATGGAAGCTGAAATCAATGGATCTACATATATCAATATGATGCAAAAGCATAAACTACTGATGAAGGGCAAGACCAGTGGCTCACTAACATCATGGGAGTTTGGCCTGAATTAAGAAATTCAGAAAGGATATGCTAAAAAAAAGACTGCCTCCTTCTGGGGGCTATCATTATGGAAGCAGATATTCAAAATATAAGTCATTCCATTCTACCACATTTTATGCAGATGGTCCATATAGCAGCACCTTTTTTAAATGAGCTTTTTAATGAAAACACAGTGCTGAATGCAGGCTTCAATCAACACAATATTTACATTTATATTACTAGAAAATAGGGCCATGCAAAGTATTTGAACTCATAAAGTGAGTTGGTGTGAACGAAGTACAATTCCTTGAAGCGCTCAGGCAACACTTCAATCCTCTGAGGAGCCTGATATGGCTTTTTAAAGGTTTTCTTAGGTCATCTTAACATGCTCATTCATGTACAGTTGCTTTGCTTTACTGGCAGTTCCAGAGTTTTAGTCTGTTCATGCACACTACTTTTATATGATCTTCTCTGGATTTGCATAGATAACACATTAACAGGGCTACTATAAAGAACTCACCTGCACAATGGGGAACAGAACTTTTGGGGCTGTGCAATGCATTTATCAATAATTTCATAAATCAATGAAGTATTTTCCTGAAATCACCCTTGTTATAGATTATTAGCAGAAATATTTTTAAAACTACCAAACAAATATACAATACACAAATACATTGAGACAAATACATGAACGATGTGAATCATTTTAGAAATGTATTTCTTTCTCTTCATTGTGATGGAAGAGGAAAGACTTTTAAAAAATCTCACGGTGCTGGATGGTCTGAAGGCTGCACAGTCAACAATTGGTCAATTTGAAATGGAAAAAATTGAGCACTAATTGGTTAACATTCTTTGCACTCAGCTGATTTGCTAGTTTGGACAGAGCAATGATTGGCTGAGGGAAAAAATCTTTCTTCAAGCCCCAAACTTGCAATATGTAGACAATACTGGATTGAAACTGTTTAAAGTCTACAGATGAGAAAAACATTATGAACAAATTACAGGGTGGTTTATTGAACTGAGAATTATTACCAAGTGGAAAGACTGGTATTGTGGTAGATCTCACTAATAATCCAAGTCTATGCATGACTAATCAGTACAGCTGTGCACACTTCCAAAATGATTCAGAAGCACTTTGAGACCTCATATGAGTGCAGCACTCCCTTGCTATTCATTAACCAGAATTTTCTGGGGCTTTCATGAGAGCCTTTGAAAATGTTTTAATGAATCCACTCATTAAAATTAATGTGATTAATTTTAACAGGGGTACTGTTTTGGGGGGCACTTGCAAATGAGACAGGAAAATGTGTGGATTATTTAATGAACAGCAGAGAGAGATAAGGTCTGAATGTCTTCTCCTGAAACATTTATGGTATTCCTCCTTGGTAATTATACCTGCCTTCCATTTTATATACTTGTCCCTTTTAACTCCATTTTTATCCACAATCTTTTTCTAAGCTAACTTCCTTTTTTGTCATTGGAAAGCTATGCAAATCTATTTTCAGTATATTTTTCTTTAGAAGTTCCCATCCTGCAGTTTGACCTGTAACAATTTCTGTCCATAAATTCACATTACTTATAAGCTGATTCTCATGGAATCTAGAACTTCAACTTCTCTTTCTGTAGTATCTTGAAACCCAAGATAATACTGTCACTTCCTCTCAAAGCTCCCACTTCAACTGTCTCTTCTCTATTGCTTAGGATCTGATATAGGAGAGACAATCTCCTTATTTCTATTTTAGCCTCCTGGAAAATAAAATAGCAGCATCTCTGAATAATTTTGGGGATCTTGAAGTCTTGGCTTTAATAGGTTTTCCAATTAATGTCTAGGTTTTTGAAGGCTCCCATTACTATTGTTTGTTTGTTTGTTTGTTTAGTCAAATACTTACAATATAATAGAAATAAGAATAAGCATAATTTTAAATACATGAAATAGGAACTAATAATTGGGGACAATAGGACAGGGATGGTAGGCACGATTGTGCACTTATGCATGCCCCTTACAGACCTCTTAGGAATGGGGTGAGGTCAATAGAGGTTAGTTTGAGGGTAAAGGAGTGGGGGTTTGAGTATGTGACAACAGAATCAGGTAGTGAGTTCCAGACATTTTACCACTCTGTTGCTGAAATCGTACTTCCTGTAATCAAGTTTGGAGTGGTTTACATTTAGTTTATATCTGTTGTGTGCTCTTGTGTTGTTGTGGTTAAAGCTGAAATATTCATTAACTGGTAAGACATTGTAATATATGATTTTATGTACTATGCTTAAGTCCAATCTTAGCCGGCATAGTTCAAGGTTGTCTAAGCCTAGAATTTCAAGTCTGGTGGTGTACTGTATTCTGTTGCGAACAGAGGAATGTAGTACTCTTCTTGTAAAATACTTCTGGACTCACTCAATTGTATTAATGTCTGATATACAGTGCAGATTCCAGACACCGGAGCTGTAGTCTAGCAAAGGTTATGTATGCCTTAGTTTGCAAATCAGTATTACCAGAGGAGAAGCTTTGTAAAATCAGATTTACAACTCTTAAAGCTTTTTTTGCAATGTTGTTGCAGTGAGCTCTGGCGCTTAGGTCATTCAATATGAGAACTCCAAAGTCTTTGACAGAGTAAGGGTCGTCAATGAGGTCATATCCGCCTAGCTTGTATTTGGTGTATTGATTTTTTTCTTTTACCAATGTGTAGAACAGACTGTGTCTCTATTCCCTGAAAGTTTTGTAATCTCGCCCAGAAAGGCATTATCCAGGTCTTCTGCCTGGCTTGTGGTCTATAGCACATTGATATAATCTTGTTGTTTTCCCTTCCCTATGCTCCAAATATTCCAAATGTTCAGATTCCTGGATCTTTATATAAGTTGCCATCACATATAAAACCACCCACAAAAAAAAAGGGATGCAGTGGCTCAGTGGCTAAGATGCTGAGCTTGTCGATCAGGCGGTTCGAATCCCTAGCACCATGTAATGGAGTGAGCTCCCATTACTTGTCCCAGCTTCTGCCAGCCTAGCAGTTTGAAAGCATATAAAAATACAAGTAGAAAAATAGGGACCAGTTTGGTGGGAAGGTAACAGCGTTCCATGCACCTTTGGCATTTAGTCATGCTGGCCACATGACCATGGAGACGTCTTCGGACAGCGCTGGCTCTTCAGCTTTGTAACAGAGATGAGCACTGCCCCCTAGAGCTGGAAACGACTAGCACATATGTGTGAGGGGAACCTTTACCTTTACCTTATAAAACCACTACTCCTCCTGCATTATCTGGTGATTTCCTTTTGAATAAATTGCATTAATATTTTCATCCCAATGGTTTTCCCCACTGGCTTTTAGTAATGTATACTAAGTTGTATTTATATTTTTCACATTAAGACCTTTAATTCTTCTTGTTCATTTCTCATATTTTGTGTACTGACAGAGACACTGAAATCCTTGGGTTTCATAACTTAACCTATTTCTTGTATTTATATCCAAAATTTATATCCAGAATTATTAGCCAGTCTTCTGTCTAGGACTAACCAAATCCAAAGCTACCCAGCTTTAAAAGATTGCAGTGCTATTTGCTTCAGATAATAAATTCAGTTGTTGATTTACCAGCTTCATGAACTATTTAAAATTAAAAGTTGAATCCTGAGACCATACAGAGGGTTCCAGTGGAACAAAGCACTTCTCTTCTTCTCTCCATTTATACTGCTTGCATATTTCCAAAACCTATTCTTAAGGATGAGCAGCAGCCCCAAATTATCAGGATGAGGGTGGTTGTATTCTAAATAGGAGCTATCAACATATCTCAAGGAGATACTATGTTTAAGCTTCATTCCTCTACTCATACCATTGGGTCCTACAGAAGCGATGTGATTCTCTGGTAAGAAGGAGTGATTAACCCTGTTCAGAAATGAAATCCCCACATCACTAAGAAGCAATTTTTGGACCCAGGGTATACATTGGGAATTTTGAGAAATAAGTCTAATAAATGTGCTTGTTGATGTTGTTTGCCACTTCAGCTTTATGGGATTATTTTAGAAGTTTAAAAAGAAGAGCCTTTTCTGCCATAGGTCCTGACCTCTGGAATATTGTGCCATCCCAAGCTGAAATCCAAAGCCACCTTTTTGGCTGGTCTTTTTGAAAAGCAAAGGCACACACCACTAATCAAAGTGTTGGTGAAAGCTATTCCCCAGAATGTCCATAGGACTGAATGCTTCACTTGATGTCATGAATCAAGAACTAAAGGAACAGGTGTCACAATTTATTTATTTATTTATTTATTTTATTTGATTAGTCAATTGCTTACAAGATAATATGTATAAGTATAAACATAGTTATAAATACATGGATACATATAAGAAAATAAAAGAAACAGTAGGACAGGGACAGTAGGCACTTTGGTGCGCTTATGCACGCCCCCTATAGACCTCATAGGAAAGGAGTGAGGTCAATAGTAGACAGTCTAAGGTTAAAGTTTTTGGGGTTTGGGGAAGAAACCACAGAGTCAGGTAGAGTATTCCAGACATTGACCACTCTGTTGCTGAAATCGTATTTCCTGCAATCAAGTTTGGTGCGGTTAACCATGAGTTTGTATCTTGTGTGCTCTTGTATTGTTATGGTTGAAGCTGAAGTATTCATTGATAGGTAGGACATTGCAATGTATGATTTTATATACTATACTTAAATCGGACTGAAGACGGTGTAGTTCTAGGTTTTCTAAGTCTAGAACCTCAAGTCTGGTGGCATAAGGTATTCTGCAATGAGTAGAGGAGTGGAGAACTCTTCTTGTGAAATATTTCTGGACTTTCTCTACTGTGTTAATATCAGATATGTAATGTGGGTTCCAGACTGGTGAGCTGTATTCAAGTATTGGTCTATCAAATGTTTTGTATGCTGTAGTTAGTAGTGTGATATTACCAGAGAAAAAGCTACGTAGAATTAGGTTAACAACTCTTAATGCCTTTTTGCTTATGTAGTTACAGTGGGCTCTATCACTTAGATAATTTTAGATGAGTACTCCAAGGTCCTTGACGAGTTTGGATCATCAACAAGTTCTTGACTATTCAGCTTGTATTTTATTTTCTGATTTTTTTGCCAATATGTAAGACAGAGCATTTATTTGTTGACATTTGAAGTTGCCATTTGTTTGACCATTGTGATACATAGTCGAGGTCTTTTTGAAGGGTAGCAGAATTATCTGTGGTGTTGAATAGCTTTACATCATCAGCGAAGAGAACACAATTGCTCTTAATATGATCAAAAAGGTTTTTTATGTAGAGTATGAAGAGAGTTGGTCCTAGAACACTGCCTTGAGGGACACCACTGTTGACAGGTACAGAATTTGATAGGACGTTTCCAATTTTGACCATTTGTTGTCTGTTGGACAGGAATGCTTCTATCCAGTTATGCAGGTGTCCAGAGATACCGTAAGATTTAAGTTTTAGATTTAAGTTTGTCATGTACCACTGAATCAAAGGCTTTACAGAAGTCTATGTAGATTGCGTCTATTGCTTTGCCCTGATCGAGTTATGTAGTCCATATGTTTTTGCAGTGTAAGAGTTGCAGATTACAGGTTAGTTTTTTTCTGAAACCAAATTGTTTATTAGAGAGTAGGTTGTTTGTCTCTAAGTGGAGGATAATGGATTGGTTAATAATTGATTCCATGACTTTACAGGTGATGCAGCATAAGGAGATTGGTCTGTAATTTTCAACTAAGCTGGGGTCTCCCTTTTTGAAAATGGGGATGACTGTGGCTAGTGACCATAGGTTTGGCATGGAACTGGTCCTGAAAGGTTTTTCAAAGATTATGCTTAGAGGTTCGGCTATGGCAGCAGATAGCTTTTTAAAGAAGTAGGCACATATCCCGTCCTGTCCAATAGATAGAGATGGTTTTGGATTGCACAGTGCTTTTTCAACATTGTCTTCTGTAAAATCTATATTTATTAGATCATTGTAGTTGTCTGTGGTTTGACTAGGAAATACTGGGCATGATCCATTGCTGTTTACAAATACTGAGCCAAAGAATGTGTTAAAGAGGTTTGCTTTAATGGTATCATCGTTACAGTCTTTTCCATTAGGTCCTTTCAGGGGTGGGATGGACCTTGAGTCTTTTAGTTTGTTGTTTACAAAACTGTAGAAAGTGTGGGTGGAATTGGTGCATAGAAGGTTTTTCTCTTGTTTAATGTGATAATTGGTGCATTCAGTCTTTATCTGGTAGCATAAATTTTTGTATCGGCTTTTGAAGTTGGCAGCATGACCAGATTTGTTTTTTCGCCAAAGTGATCTCTTTTTGGATTGAAGCTTCCTTATTGTTATGGGTAATCTGTTTTTTCTGGTTTTGGGAGTTATTATTGGTACATATATATACAATGGTGAAACATTATTCATTTATTTAAACAATGTTTATGCTTGCTCATATAAAATAACACAAAATGGGTGGGGAGACTCTCTTGACCCTCCCATGTATAACTCTGTGTCACCCCATCCATTTCTGAGAAACCTTTAGAGGGATGGGATCCAGAAGCATTCTATTATACAAATAAGGATGGTACTAGAGTCTCTCCCTTTGCTTAGCAGCATTTCTGGTATTTGTGGGAAGGATTAAGGTGAGAGTGAAGGTTTGTCCTCCAAGCTTGTGAGTTGGTTTCCAAACATTTTGCTACCAGGCTAGGTAACATCTTCAGCAGACAAAGGATTAAGGTTTTTTTTCCCTAATAGACTTGCTTCCAGTATTCTCTTCCTGCCAATCCCCGCTTCCCAGTCATTTTTAGAGTTCAGTAGACACATCTCTGTACTATTATCGGTATCCCAATGGAGCAGAGTTACCAATTGCGGGAGTAATTTTACCAACTATATTAATCCAAGTGCATTCAAAATGTACAGGTTAGGTTGAGCAGGACAGGACTAGCTTGTACAATTCTCTTCCCTTCCAGGAATGTACAGAAAGTTGAGAGGAATGGCTTATGAAGGAGGCTAATAATGTAGAGCCTATGCGTGCCTAATCCAAGCTGCAGCTAAAGCAAATCTTTTATCTGCTTTCAGAGCCTGTAAAAACATTGTCTTGGATTCAAAATATAATTCAAAGGAAAGTAACCTCTTAAATTCAAGCCCTTTGATTAAATGGCTGTAAACATGATTGCCACAGCAACTTCATCAGGATTGTTTTGTCTTGCCGCAGTTTTGCAGCATAGTTCTTTATAGCAGAACATTGCTTGTTAACTTTCTTGAATTCAAACCATGTTGTAGTAATTTGATTTAGGAAACCAACCCACACAGCTTTCAGGCAATAACTAATTGCAACATCATTGCAGGATTGGACTCAACTCAAAAGAGAAGTTATTTTGCTTTGCAGGAGTCTAGTTTTTCACCCTGGATGTTTCAGCCAGTTTTTAAAATAGATAAAATAGTTCCAGCTTAACCACTGAACACATTATTCCTGCTTTTTCTGTAATGAACATCGTTAGCCATCTCATGTAAATTGCATGTTTCTATAACCTTTCTTCCTTTTAGTTTGATCCAATCTTTAATTCATTATTTAATTAAACCTATCTCACCAAAAATGACTCTAGTGATCTGAAATTTAAAATTCAGTGAAAATTAAATTGACCAAAATGGAGACAAAGGCAACAAAGGCAGCTCACTTTGTGCACTGGGAAGAAATGAGGTATTATCTAATCCATTAATCATCTCTAGAATGCCACACCCCCTTTGGCACCCCAGGCCAAGTGGCAGAACTGTGTCTTCAAGTCCTTTTGGAAGGCCAAAAGAGTGGCTTTGGATTTCACCTTGGGGTGGCACAATATTCCAGAGGTCAGGAGCTATGGCAGAAAAGGCTCTTCTTTTTAAACTTCTAAAATAATTTAATAAAAACTATTTTAATGTATGATACACATCTGCCAGTTTTCTGCCTATGTTGCAGCGCATACATACATATATCTCAGATCATCAAGTGTTCCATTCAGGCTACACAAGGAGATGTTACTTAATACTTTTAAAAATGTAAATATTGCTTAACATGACTCATGGAAATATGGGAATATTTTATTAAAAATGGAAATAATCTGCAATTTGCATTAACATGAAGTGGATTTGGACTTAGAAGAATGAAATGGCAAAATGAGGATGGCTCTGCTAAAAGCAGAATTGATAACCACAGTAGAATGAGTAGTCCAGCTCTTTATAATTCCTGTCCGGACAAGGAGAGGACTTGAGATCATCCACAAGTGCTCCAAATAGTTTCTCCCCAGTAGGAGAATGCAAGATAGTGGTCTCTAGTGGATTTAAAGCTCTGGAAGGTTAGGGAATATGATATCCATCTTATTGTAACTGTTAGATTTGCATGAAGAGTCAGACATGGAGTGCTTCAGTGAACAGTTTATTAGTGACTACAGCTCATAACAGACCCGATTTGGCTGGTCTGCGCTGCTACTTATAGCCAGCAGCCGCAGTTGCCAGCCAATCAGAGTGCAGGGTTTTCCCGCACTTTTTAAACCAATCATTTCTGACATTTTACAAGAACAGTTCAAACTTAACCAATGACATTCAAACCTGCATACATAACACCCCTCCCCACTAGGTTCAGTCCATACTCAAACCCCAACCTATCTAATGTATTCTTTTAAATAGGTGGGGCTCTTACGTACGTTGAGACCTTCGTGGTTCAGAAGTTTTAACGTTCTCACCCAGTGAGAGGGAAATGTGTCTGTTGACATTTCCCTAGTTGGACTTCCTGTGAAAGAAGACCCTGTTTGATTGTTAGAATCTGGTCTCTCCTCCCAACCCATCTCCAGCCCAATGTCAGCACCCAAGTCAGGTAGTGATGTGCAATCTTCCACTTGTAAGGATGGATTTTGGCATTGTGACAGGTTTTGGGATGGTTCCTGTCATAATGGCTCGTTACACATGGGGTTGATTCTTGTTTGCTGATTATCCTCATGTTCCTCCCCTCCCCTAGAAAAAGCATTAGGTATGGGAACTAGAGAGGAACAATTGCGATGTTCCTGAGGTAACCTGGATCTAAGTTGATCAATGTGCCTGCTCCAGAGGATTCCATCCTCTGTTTGCACCCTGTAAGAACGAGGGCCTGTGATTTGAGTTATTTCAGCAGGAATCCATGAAGGTTCACCCATAAGGTTCTTAGCATAAACAGAATCACCCACACTGAACGTGCGAACTTTGCTAGTGGAATCTAGTGGTGCATTGGGTGCGTAAGTGGGATGAAGGCGGTCAAGGGGAGACCTAAGTTTCCTACCCATCAACAACTCTGCTGGGGATAAGTTAGTTGATGGGTTAGGAGTGATGTGCTGAACACTAAGAAGTTTTTCAACTTTCTCAGTGATGTCCCCAGGACCCAATTGCTGAAGCTTTTTCTTGGTAAAACGTACCATTCATTCAGCCATTAGCCGAAGGGTGCCCAGGGGCTGTCAGGGCATGTCTGATACCCAGTTGTGCTAGATAGGATTCAAAAGGGTTGGATGTAAATTGAGGGCCATTGTCAGAGACAAGAACATCAGGTAACCCGTGGGTTACAAAAGCTTTTAAGCTGCTTGATGACAGCATCAGTTGTGGTGGATGCCATAGGGATTACCTCTAGCCATTTGGAATATGCATCTACTATAATAAGGAAGGTGTGCCCTCTGGTAGGGCCAGAATCAATGTGAATCCTAGACCAGGGCCCCTAGGACATTCCCATTCCTGTTTGGGGCGAGAGGTGGGGCAGGCCTGACTACCTGACAGTTGGGACAAGATGCAACCCAGTTTTCAACCATTTTGTCAATACCTGGCCACCATACATAACTCCTGGCCAATCCCTTCATCCTTACAATACCAGGATGACCCTCATGTAGCATTTCCAAAACCTCCTTTGCAGTTTTGCAGGAATAACCACCTTGTTACCCCACAAAATACATCCTCTTAATACAGATAATTCAGTTTGCCTGGATTTAAAAGGTTGGGCAAGGTGAGGTAGATCTTGAAGAGGTCAACCTTTCTTAATCCAGCCTATAATAGGAGCCAATAAAGTATCTTTGGCAGTCTCTCTGGCAATTTCAGCAGCGTGTACTGGAAGCTTGGCAACAGTTTCTAGGAAAAAGGTGTGTGCTCAGGTTCAAAGTCCTCCTTGTGACAAGGAAGTGGGCAACGACTCAAGGCATCAGCATGTCCAATGTCCTTGCCAGGCTTGTGGATAAGGTTGTATGAATAAGCAGCAAGAAATTCAGTCCACCTCAGCATTCTTGGTGACAGGATAATGGGTGTAGGTTTGTCTCCTGCCACAATGCCTAACAAAGGTTTGTGATCTGTGACAATGGTAAATGTTCTCCCATATAAATACTCATGAAATTTCTTGATAGCTGCAACAATTGCCAATGCTTCCTTGTCCAATTGGCTGTAATTCCTCTCTGCTTTGGTCAAGGTGCGAGAGTAAAATGCAATAGGGGCTTCCCTCCCGCTGGGAAGCCTGTGGCTCAAACCCCCACTCCAAAGGGGGATGCATCACAAGTCAGTACAACAGGTAAATTCTGTAAATACTGTATGAGTACAGTATCAGACGTGATTAGTCTCTTAATACTGTTAAATGCTGATTGTTCTTTCCTGCCCCAGACCCAAACAGACTTTTTTCAAGCAATCTGTGTAATGGTTCTGCAATGGTTGCCTTCTGAGGTAGGAACAGTTAATAAGTCCAAGGAAGGCTTGCAAGTCTGTTTTGCATTTGGTCTAGGGGCTTCTTTGATTGCTTGAACCTTGGCATCTGTAGGGTGGATGCCATGCTTGTCAATCATATAGCCCAAGAACTCAACCTTGTCAGTTCTGAATCTGGTAAGGACTTCTCTGAGTCTCTCTTGTAATTGAGTGTCATTTTCAGCAGAGATTAACACATCATCAAAGTAAGGCACTACCCCTTGGAGCATCCTTTCCATAAGGCTTTGGAAAATGCCTGGTGCCACGCTTACTCCAAACTGTAACCTTTTACATTTGAAGGCACCTCTATGAGTCACAATGGTTTGGGCCTCTGCAGTGGCATCATCAACTGTTAGTTGTTGATATGCCTGGGCCAGATCCAATTTGGCAAAGACTGTACCCCTGCCAAGTGAATGTAATAAATGATGCACCACTGGAACTGGATATGCACTCTGTTGAAGTGCATGGTTCAATGTCCCCTTATAGTCCCCACAGATTCTCACTGACCCATCAGTCTTGACTGGTGTGACTATGGGTGTCTCCCATCTGGAGTGGTCAGTGGGCTCTAAAACTCCTTGAGCTATTAGTTTATCTAATTGTGCATCAATTTTTTCCTTTAAGGCAAATGGGACCCTTCTGGGCTTTAAGCGAATTGGGGGCACCTTGGGATCTAGGTTGAAAGTGATAGGGGTCCCCATATACTTGCCCAATCCGTGGCTGAAGACCTCTGGAAACTCAGACTTCAGGGCCTCCTCCCATTCAGAGTTGCTCACATGATTGATGCCAGTCACCTCGATGCCTAGTGGATTGAACCACTCAAGTCCCAGCAAGCTTGGGCGGTCCTTGTCCACGATGGTCAGGGGCAAACGTTTGGTGTGGCCTTTGAACTTCACGATGAATTCTCTTGTTCCAACTACTGGAATCTTGTTCCCTTGGTAGTCTTTAAGAGTCAGTGCTTGCTTCTGGAAATGCTTCTTCTGAATGTTGGGAAGTAGCCTGTGAATAGTGTCCCATGACACCATAGATAAATAAGAGCCTGAGTCCACTTCCATTTGGCAAGGCCTTCCTTCAATTAGTACCTTCACATGTACTTTTCTGCTTCTTAAGGGTGAAGAATGACCAATGGTGACTGTTTGATGAGTTTCATTCTTCCCATTTGCTTCTGTGTTGTGCCCCATTTTCTCACTGAAGTTGTTAGGCTTGAAATCTTTGTCAGGAAACTTCTTTCTGCTTGGTGGAGTTCTGGATGATTTGCAGACTCTTGCTAGGTGACCTCTTTTTTCACAACGGAGACAGATGATATCAAAAACTTGCATTCAGTGCGGGGTGGCCCCCACAACCTCTGCAATAAAAGTCTTGCCTCTTTCTTCCAAGGTCTTTCCTTTTCTTCTCCATTCTGAGTCTATAAATTCCTTCCTCCACCTCGCTACAGTCTGAATCAGAATCTATTTGCTCGCAATGGGTTGTTGTGGATTTTTCCACATCAGGATGGCTTGCAGCCTTGTTAATTTTCTTCATGGCTGCTGCTGAGGACTTGGTAGCTTCCGCTGAAGAAGCTTCTTCTATGGCCTCCTTAAGCATGATCTTAGGTTTCATTAATAATTTGCTCTGCAAAACTTTGTCTTCTACGCCTAGAACAAATCGATCGTGCATGGCCTCTTCTAAGTTGATAAATTCACATGCACCCCAATGTCCCTTAAACTTGCCATGAAGTCATTAACGTTTTCCCCTTGATCCCGACGGTAGAATTCATATCTCTTAATGAGGCACTATACTTGTGGTGCGTAATGGGCTCTTAATAACTTTTCTAAATCGGGCCAGTCCATTACCTTCACGTCTGCAGCTCCCGCCAATGCCTTCGCCATCTTGAAAATGGCCGGACCGCAGTGAGTGAGAAAGACCGCCCTCTTCCGCTTGTCGGAAATGTCGGCGAGATCGTTTCCTTCCAGATACATTTGGAAACGATCTGCATACGAGTCCCAGTCTTCTGCCATCAGATCGAATGGGGCTGGGGGGGGGGTGTTCAGCACAACCATCTCTCTCGGCTTCTTCTCTGCATTGTCTTCTCTTTGGGAAGGATCCCACCTTCGTTGCCAGTGTTAGATTTGCATGAAGAGTCAGATGCAGAGTGCTTCAGTGAACAGTTTATTAGTGACTACAGCTCATAACAGACCCGATTTGGCTGGTCTGCGCTGCTACTTATAGCCAGCAGCCGCAGTTGCCAGCCAATCAGAGTGCAGGGTTTTCCCGCACTTTTTAAACCAATCATTTCTGACATTTTACAAGAACAGTTCAAATTTAACCAATGACATTCAAACCTGCATACATAACAGTAACCACTGTCAGTATCTTGAAAAAGGACACTGGGTTTGCATACTTCCTTTTCTAGTCATTTTTGGATCTTAATTGTTAACTACCTTTCTGCTATTAGGAACTTTTGGATTAGTATATTTGAGAGCACCATGTGAGTTTCCTTCGATCTTCAGTGGGGAAAAAATTAAACACAAGACTAGACACTTTAGAAAAAAATAGGATAAACACCAATTATAACTGATTTTGAAAAGTTATAACCAGACTAAGGGTCCAGATAGATTTGAAATAAGATTTTGGGATTAATTGTAACCCATGGGAAAATGCTTGAATGCTCTTTAAAAAAAGATAGGATGAGACTTTAAACATTGGACACTAGAAGGAAACAAAGCAATCTAAAGATTATAATAAAGAATAGGTACACTTAAATTTGACTTACTAATTACAGAATGAAGCAAAATATTTTAACACTGGATATGTTGAATGATATTTTTGAATGATGGCCCCTGAAGTAAATTTAAGAATGTCTGCCTGTATAAAGATGCTGTGTTTAAAATATATTATGAAAGAGGAACAAGCTATATCTTATAAGATTAAGATTTGGATTTAAAATTTAGATTTGGATTTAAGATTAAGAAATGGATTTAAAATGACCACCTACAGAAATGATATGGAAAAAGATGCTACACTGGGCATACAAAAAAAAGTCAGCGGATGTCTTAATAATTTAAACATGATGTATAAATAACAAAACAATAGAGAAACCTGAATAATTTCCTATATTTGATTTGCAAAAGAGGATTGTTAAAGTTTTGAAGAATTTTTTTTGAGGAGGGACAACAAGAAAGAAAATGAATACAAATCAAGTTCAAGTTCAAGAACTAAAAATCAAGTAAAAGAAAGGAGTATAAAATTGGTGTATTTGATCAAGGTTAAAAAAAAGAAATATTGTTATTGCTAGTAACCCTTAATGGAATTTTGCTGATAAAGGATTGAAACAAGAGGTTTTATGAAAGTTTTTGATAGTTAAGATATGGGATATGGGAAA
The DNA here is from genome assembly GCA_009733165.1 of Naja naja. Lineage (NCBI taxonomy): Eukaryota > Metazoa > Chordata > Lepidosauria > Squamata > Elapidae > Naja > Naja naja. Next base: position 275,906,318 of record CM019149.1, read on the forward strand.
GATTATTTTTTTAAAAAAGAGAAGGTGATAAAGCTATTAAAATTATTTATACTTGTGATGAAGAGGAAAGTCATTTCTTTATATATTTTTTTTCTTTTTCTTTACCAAAGTCTTTTTCATTTCTTTTCTAGTTTTTTCTGCATTTTCTATTTTTCTTGAGTTTTTAGTATTATTATTTATCATTTTAATTTTAAATGGAGTAATTTAATAAAATTATTCCCTTAAAAAACAAAGTGAAGTGAACTTAAGTTAACCACATTCTAGAACAAAACAAGCATACTGTGACCTTTTCAGTTAACAGTTATACATTTTAATAAGACATACACTCATCAGCTACCACCAAAAACGTTCTTTTCTCTGAGCAGTCAATGACTATTCAACAGAACTGGAAGTGTTCATTATGTAAACCCAGTTGTTGGATGCCAGGAAGAGTGTTATATTTTGGGGATAGATACGATGTGTCCAGGACTTTTAATATAGTTTTCTATTTTTATGCAAGCCTCTATTCTGGGAAGTAATCTCCCTGATATAAATGATAACAATATCCACAAATCAGCATTTACCTATTAACACAGATACATAGCATTTTTAATGAAATAGGAAATAAATAAATTACTTAGAACAAATTAGAAATACTGCAGAGATGTTTACACATTTGTCCATCCAGAATTTCTATTTTCCTGTCTAATATCTAAGTTTCTATCCAGAATTTCAGGGTTTTTTTTTCTGTCTCCAAATGGAATTCTGAGCATTCTTTCTTAGGCTGAGTGGACGGACTATGAGAATAATTGACATAGCATTCCTCAATAGTAAAAGGAGCAGATCTTTCTTATATTTGGGTTTATGCAGGAGAGGTCTTTTTAAAAATTGAACATTTCACTGGAATGAATTGTTTTATGTATGAAAAGGTTTCTATGAGACTATTTAAACCTATTAGAAACAGAAGAGCCCTTATTCAAAAAGATAACATGGAGAAAGAAAAGAAAAATCACTGGCAAGGAAAAAGGTAAACAAGGAAACTTAGTAATTCTTATAGTTTAAAATGCATCAAAGTTCTAATGATGAATGGGAACCAAATGGGCTGCTCATAAGTAAAAAATACATCTCAGTAAGTATTTGGTACCCATCAAAATGATCAGAATTTTTTTTGATCTCCCAAAACTAATTAAAAGAGGCTGAATTAAGGAGATTTTTTTATACCCACCTAACGTTCATTATTTATTTAATTTAAAAACATTCTAGGTTCACACAACATGATGATCTACCCATTAACAGCACTATATTAATTCATTCCACATGAAATATGACTGGTTAATCTATGTGTCAGTGTAATTTCTCATCCTAGCTGGTGAGGCCACAGCCATCTGGGGCCACATTCTTAGAATCATAGCTCAGTACAGGAATCCAGATTGAAATAAATCCCAAATAAATGACTTTCTAGATGTCTCTTGAATATACCCTGAAAAAAGTACCTGGATACTTTTCAGATCACTGATTCCTATTGAACTTCTCTTAGTATTAGAAAGCCTACCCCCACTTGCTTATAGGAAAAATCTGCCTTGCTAATCCATTATTTCAGGTTGTGCTCTTTTTTGTGACATACTTTCAGGTATTTGTATAGTATTTTCACATCCTTCTCATGTCTCTCAGGGTAAACATACAAAACTCTTTTAATCTCTCTTTATATAACTTAATTTTTTTTAAAATTCATATTTATATCCCGCCCTTCTCCGGAGACTCAGGGCGGTTTACAATTTTTGGGATACAACCCAATGCGCTGAGCAATAGCTTTCCTTCCATTGTATATGCCTGCTTATTACTAAGCGGCATTTTTACAAAGTCAGCTTATTGCCCCCAACAATCTTGGGTCCTCAGTTTACCTACCCCGAGAGGATGGAAGGCTGAGTCAACCTTGAGCCTGGTGGGATTTGAGCCTGCAATAATTACAGGCAGCTGGAACTAAGTGCTAGGCTATTAACAGCCTGCACCACCAAGGCCCTTTTCTAATTTCTAGTCTTCTAGTAATTTTTCTTGCATTTTCCTCAATTGGTTCCATTTTGTCTCAAATCACTCTTAAAGTATGGTATCCCAAAATAGATATATTGAGTGTGAGGGTATTTTCCATGATTTGGAAATTTATTTCTGTTGATGCAGCTAAAATTGCATTTTCTTTCATTGCAGCAATATCACACTGCAGATTTATATTATGCAATGAACTGCTGTTACAAAATCTTTTTCATAAGTACCAACATAAGTATTCTGCACCATAATCACTTATTTTTTCTCTTATCTCTATATTTCATTTCATTTTATTATTTTCAGCTTATTTCTCCAACTTATCTAAGTTGTTTTGAATTTTATTTCTCTATTTTCTTCCCCCTTACGAGGCATTTGTTCCCCTAAAGTTTCACAGTGTATAAAGTTCAATCAGATTTTCAGTTATCTTACTTAGTTTTATATCATCTGCAAAGCATTACCCACACCTATTTTGAATATTTTATAAATAAAAATAGTAAAGTATACTGGGTTATCTAATCCTTGTAACATCCCATGTGATCCTTCCCTAATGATTACCCTTTGAGTATAGTTTTGGAGCCAAGTATGTTTCAAGTTAATTGTCATGTCATTCATCTAGATGTCTCATCAGCATGCCATGGGGTATTTTGTCAAATGCTTTGTTGAAGTCATGGTATATTATGTCTCCAAAATTCCTACAATAATTACCCAATCAATAAATTAAATTAATAACTTGGCAAGATTTCTTTTTGTCTAATCCATGCTAACCTTTTGAAATTTCCTCATTGTAATTTCCAGACTGATTGTTTATGATCTTTCCAAGTCTTCAGAGCTATAATGATTGACTTTTCCTTTAGCCCTCTTTGAAATCATTAGTAATATTTTCTCTGTAGTCATCTGAGAGGTCATCAGTTCATTTCTATTTTGTAATAATTTTATTAAGGAGTACAGTTATATAGATAAAAACTAATATAAACTACAAAAATAAATAAATGAAAAGAATAGAAAAATAAAAAAGGAAAAAGTAATAATATAGAAAAAAGAGAAATATGTAAAAAAGCAAATTGCCCCTTCATTACTATAATTACTTCATAACAATAGACAATTGTAACAGTTTATCACCTTCCCTTAAAATTCAACAATCTCTACATCCCACATCTCAGTTTTTATCTATAAACAAATCCCAAAACCTCATCATTTAATCCTAGTCAGCAAAAGCCCATTAAGGATTACCAGAAATAATAACATATGTACTTTAAACTTGATCAAGTAAACCAACTTTATATTATTTCCTTTTGAGCAATCTTGATCTTTTGTCTGTTAATGATATCTTAAAACTAGATTGGTTTCCTTTCTCTGTCTTTGTTCACCAAGTTTTTCATAATTTTAGCAGGTCTCTTTCATAAAGCCAATATAGGAAAATTATCCAACTCACTCTTCTGGTTTGTTATTATTTATTTATTTATTTATTTATTTATTTATTTATAATTGGACTTATATGCCGCCCCCTCTCCGCAAGGACTCGGGGCGGCTCACAATTAAAACACAATACATCAATCAATAAATATTTAAAACAAAATTAGATCAATAAGCCCAATCACTAAAACCCATTAAAATACTTTAAAAACCCCAGGAGGTCAGTCCAGCCCGGCCTGTTCAAACAGCCAGGTCTTCAGATCGTGGCGGAAGGAGCGGAGATCAGGAGCCAACCGGAGCTCCAGAGGGAGTTGGTTCCACAGGTGGGGCCGCAACAGAATAGGCCCTTTCCTGGGGCACTGCTAGCCGACATTGTCTAGCCGATGGTACCCCGAGGAGTCCCCATCTGTGCACACACAGGGCGATTGGTGTTTGATATTGGCAGGAGATGCTCCTGCAAGTACCCCAGACCCATATCATAAAGGACTTTGAATGTTAACACCAACACTTTGAATCTCACCCGGAGGGCAACCGGCAACCAATGCAGCTCGTGCAGGAGAGGTGTAACATGGGAGTATCGCAAAGGGCATCTCGGTCCAGATACGGGCGTAACTGGCAAACCAGTCGGACCTGGGCATACATCCCTTTTAATTATTAAGACATTAGCTGGTTTCCTTGGTACATGTAGTATATTGTCTTTTTCTAGAACATTATTATAACCTACCATTTTTAAATTCACATTCAAATTTATTTAAGTCTTGTCTGGTAAACTCTTCTATTACATCATTTACACACCATCTATTTTTGATGGCAGATATTCTTAATATCTGAGTCCATTGTTCACAAATATCTTTCATTGAATCAAACATTAAAGTATTTTGCTCCTTTGTCAGCAAATAGATTTCAGTGTTTTTTTTCTTTTAATTGTAATATTTAATTCCTCCTGACTCCCACTTCATGTCCAACTTTCAAAGTCCCATCCTATCTTTTTTTTTTGTCTTTCTGGAATTCAAAACAAAGCCATTTTCGATGGGATGGATTCATATAATTAATTTCAAAATCTTACTTCAAATCCATCTGGACCCTTGGTCCATTTATAACTTTCCAAAAATAATAGTCTAATAACCCTTTTGCCATTTATATCTCCCCCCCCCCCAAAGAATTTTACTACATCCCCAAAAAGCCCTCTTTCATTAAGAATTAAAGGAAACTTATCTGCGATAAAACCTGCGGGTCTGAAGAGTCTTAATATATGAAAAGCAGCAAAAAAAAAGTAAATCAAAAAGACATTAAGAAATGAAGCTCAACCAAACTTTATGTCCATTACAACTAAAAGCTTAGTTGGAATCCCTTGACTCCCAATCACTTGACACTAGCTGACTGCTCAATTCTGGCAGCCTATTTGTAACGCACAGCTGTCCAGATTACATGTGAGTTATATCACAATCTCTGCTTTGTCCAGAGATATTTTGCTAGTCAAGGTCCACTCTCTTAGCCACCAGCTTCTGCCATAATACTATCCCTGCTCCTTTAGGGATGTCTAGATCACCATTTCCTTACTAGAAATCCACTTTTCAGGTTTTAGTATCATCTGATACTAAAAATTAAAATTCATTGAGATTAAAGAGTTATTCCTAGATCACGTTTTTCTAGCTTGCAAGTTTCAATCCTACCCCTCCAAGCTGCTGTTCACATTTCTTGATGGAACACCAAGGGGGGGGGGAGTTTTGCAGGAATGGAACTAAGATGCCTCTGCTTTTCTTTGTACTTGTTATCATTTTACCTTCTCAAAGCAACTGGTAGCTCTTTTCAGCATTACTGGATAACCTCAGTTTATTAAAAGCTTTTGTTTTCTGATATCATCATGATAGTTCTAGGCTACACATCTATAATTTCCTTTTGTGACCTGGCCTCTTTCCATTACTTCATGTTTTCTTTTCTTAATATTCAGATCTTCATCAACCTTTTTGTCTAGTCATATTGACATGTTTTGCCTCCACCTCCCTTTCTTTTTCCTTCACACCTCTGTAACTAAAGGTAGAGTTTAATACAATAATTAATTTTCCCCATGGGACCAGTATCTCCATAAAAAGAGAAAGGAGTTTTAGTTCAGCTAGTAAATGGAACAAATTAACCTTGGTTCTACAGCTAGGATGACTCTATAAATTCTGAATTGAGGAATTACTCATGGAAATCTTTGCAACATAGAAATGACAAATAGCAGACAGGATGTGCCTATAAATTATAACAAGCACAGATCTCACAATTCCTATGATAGAAATGGGAAGCATCCCATTCATTTCACAATCAGGTTGTGATTACAAGTATTTTGCATATAGGTCATGATAGAGTAGACAGCATTCTCATGATGAACCGGTCAGAACACAAGTTAATGAAGTGGATTATGTGGATTAAATCTCACATAAAATCAAACCGAAACATAGAGCAAGTGAATTAAAGCTGAGGTATTCTATAATCAACACTGTACCACAGGTTCCATGTGTGAAATTATCCATTGGGAAAAACAACAGTTTGAATGTTGTACTACAGTATTGCATAAGAAACAGAAGAATATTTTTTTAAAAAATAGTAAAGTTTGCTCTAGAATTGCTGATTTCCATCAATGCAAGACTCATCTACCTTTGCAGCAGGGAATTTATGTGTTCTTTTAATATAAATTAGGGTTTCCCAACCTTGGCAACTTTAAGATACATGGCAACATTAAGACATATGGACTTGAATTTCCAGACAGCATGTTGAAGTTGAAGTCCATGTGCCTTAAAGTTGGTTTGACCTAAATAACTTTAAGAGCTAGCTGAGAAACAATGTAAAAGGAATTTCAAGGGCAGAAATAAAAGGAAGCATAAATAATTATCCCATACCATGATATATCCCAAGATACATGGCAACATTAAGACATATGGACTTGAATTTCCAGACAGCATGTTGAAGTTGAAGTCCATGTGCCTTAAAGTTGCCAAGGTTGGGAAACCCTGACCTAAATAACTTTAAGAACTAGCTGAGAAACAATGTAAAAGGAATTTTAAGGGCAGAAATAAAAGGAAGCATAAATAATTAACCCATACCATAATATCTCCCAATAAAATATAGGTGGGAACAGGGGTGGGATTCAAAAATCCCAGCAATGGTTTGCTGCCCGGTTGCTGGGTGGGCATGGTCATAGTGGGCAAGGCCTAACAGAACTTTCTGTTTCCGGCTTCCAGTGGGCCTCCAGAGCCCGGGAGGCTGTTTTCACCCTCCCAAGGGTCCGGAGGCTTCCCCTGGGCCTCTGGGAGGATGAAAACAGCCTCCCCGGGCTCTGGAGGCACACCGGAAGTTGGAAACAGGCCCATTTCCAAACTTTTGGTACTTCTGGGAGGGCCATTTTTTGCCCTCCCAATTTTTTTGCCCTCTGGGAGGGTGAAAATGTCTTCCCTCGAGCTCTGGAGGCCCACCGGAAGCTGGAAACAGGCCCGTTTCCAAACTTCCAGAAGACCTGTTTTCCCCCCTCCCAGAGCCTCTGTGCAGTTCCTGGAGACTCCTGGGAGGGGAGGGGTGGGATGGGCGGGGCCAGCCGGTCAGTTGAAATATCAGTTTGGCGAACCAGATGTAACTTTAACATTCAGTTCACCTGAACCGGTCCGAACCGGTAGAATCCCACCTCTGGGTGGGAAATTTGTTTGTGCTATGGTCATGTTTAGATTTTCAAGAACATGCTCACAAAATGACAGCCATGGGAGATTTGCATACACACAAGGGGATAACTCTTACATTACATAGAATAAAAACTGAGAAACTGCTACTGAACTTCTATCTTTACTCTACATGCTTATCAAAAAAGCAATCCTGACGTGTTAAAAAGAGGTCTGGTTGAATTCCATTAGTCCAGCAGACTTTCAGCTTCTCTGAGAGTCTTGACAAACATGTCACAATCTGAAGTATATACCTATTTTGCTAGATGCTGTCCTAGTATATCATAGTATATTGTCATCATAGTGACAATTAATTAGGTAAACAGAGGCAACTCCTTTCCTTTTCTAGTTAAGACAAAGTATTGCACTGATTCAAATAATCAAGATTTTGCAAGTTAATTTCCTTTAAAAATATGCTATATTTTTCTGGCTAATACAGTACTTTATATGAAAATGTTAAATGTTTTTGAATTAAGCTATTGCCTAAGTATCTAAAATATTTTCCATAAATAAACACATTGACACTTTGCACTAATTTAACTATCCCTCTAATATTTACCCATCAAACTGTTTCCATGTCAGTTTGACATGTCAGGAACTCTGGGCTACATATTACCTCCATCCAGAGTCCCAAGACTTGGTGGCAAAGAGCCAAATGTTGCATCATGAATTTAATTTTGTGTTCTCTTTGTGTGCAACATTATAACACACGCACACACACACACACCCTAATCACCCTTTTGGCAACCAAAATTTGACAATACAATTTTTCACCTTAAGTCAAAAAATTTAATCTCATCTTTTTTGGCCTGGTTGCCACATCTTAGAGCTGTGATGGCGAACCTATGGCACACGTGCCACAAGTGGCATGCAGAGCCACTTGTGCTGGCATGCGAGCTGCAGGCAAACTTATCTCACTGCACATGCGCACCTCACAAGTGATTTTTTTTCGGTTGGTTTGAGGCCTTTATCAGTCTCCCAGAGGTTTAGAAAAAGCCTCTGCAAGGCTTTTCAGGCTGAATTATAGGCCTGTTTTGTCATTTCCTGTAATACCGGAAGTGATGAAACGGGCCTATAATTCGTCCTGAAAAGCCTTGCAGCAGCTTTTTCCAAGCCTCTGGGAGGCCGAAGAAGGCCTCAAATCAGCCAAAAATTCAGCTGTGAGGCGCAGTGCAGGTAAGGGGGTTGTGTGTGCGGGGGTGTGGGTGGGGCAATGCATTGCATTCTAAGTGTTGGAACACAAGTGCATGCACGCTAGCACACGTGTAATTTTTGGCACAGAAGCCCAAAAAGGTTAGCCACCACTGTCTTAGAGAAAGGCTAAGAGACTGGATTGCTGTCCATGATTGCTCAAATGTTATTCACCCAGGGGTGTGTCAAGTCAATGCAGAGGTTTTCATTGTCATGTCTACTATCTTGACTTTTTAGAACCTCTCCTGGGGATGCTCCTGTGTCTACCACACACACACATGCACTTTTTCCGGGGCCTAATTCACAGATCACACTTAGTCATATTGTAGTTTGTTTTCCTTTGGCTTAGCATATCAAGCCAAAACAAACAAAATGCTTTATTACAATGTAAAAGTCTCACTCACATTATGTGGTTTGTTTGGTTTTGGCTTAGCCAGTCAGAGTTAGTATGTTGTGCAAATAGTTTCTGCCTTTCCTACCAGGGAAAGTGCAATTCCTGCACAGAGAATAATACTTGAATTGCAGCCAATTCAAAGGGGGAGAGGAAAGGTACAAGGTGCTTCCAGGTGAATCCAATACTGCAAAAATCTGAAAGGCCACTAAGAAGACAGCAAAGAGTTAATGTCCTGTAATGCTTTATTTCCATCTAGTAGTAGCCCAGACTTTTGCATCCAAAAGTTACATGCATCTATCAAGCTGTTCATTAAGCTGGTGCTTTAGAAGTCCTTCCTATTGTGAAGCTTTAAAGCACTTTACTAGTGCCAGAACAAACATCTCTTACTGCAGCATTTTTGTGTTTCATTTATTTATTCCATACCCATCCCTCTTCTACTTCAACAGAAGCTTGTTCTTGCAATATGCTGACTCTGTAAACCACTTAGAAAGGCTGTAAAGCACTATAAAGCAGTATATAAGTGCTATTGATACATAAAGATCATCATAAAAGCCACTGTTTCTACCACCATGAGTCAATCTCTTTTTTATGTGTATCTTTATTCCTTCTACATGCAACATCCTTTTTATTCTAAAATAAGGAACAAGTATAGTTTTCTAAAATGAATAGTGCTATAACCCACATATTCATAATTCTTTAAGAAATAGCTTGAGTAGCAAATCCAATTGAAGGAACCCATCTTTCATCCTTTGATAACTGCTCTGGACTGAGACTATTGCAAGGTAATAAGTCTCAGTTGAGTTTTTAGAAATGTCAAATAATACAGAGAGCTGTACATCTGAAGGCACCTCCATGAGTTCTTTCAAGGCATCTTCACGAGTTCCAAACATGATTGTGAAAGATCAAAGGTGAACAGTAAAGATTTGTGAGCTACAAAACTATTCAGGATTGTGAAATCCCAGGGTACATCATCTAAAAAAACACAATATTTTCAATCCTTTTACGTCTTGTTTAAAAGAAATGGAAGGTGTTAAAACCTGGGATGACTTAGCTTAGGAAAAAACATAATTAGGAATAAAAGCAAAATTATGAAACTTTGGGATAGTAGGCAAACTTGTCCCTTTAGGTTTTTTATACCTGCTATTGGAATTCAGAAACTTCTTTGGAAAGATTTTCTTCTAAACACATACTCTCTCTCTCTCTCTCTCTCTCTCTCTCCCTCCCTCCCTCCCTCCCTCTCTCTCTCTCTCTCTCTCTCTCACACACACACACACACACACACAGAATGCAGTACTGCAAGCTACTTCTGGTTACCACCAGCTGCCTGCAATTTGGCAGTTCGGCTGTAGGTTGATTCAACTTTCCATCCTTGCAACAGTAAAATGAGGATTTAGATTGTTGGGAGCAATATGTTGACTGGAAACCACTTCTAGAGGGCTGTAAAGCACTGTGAAGTGGTATATAAGTCTAAGTGCTATTGTTATTGCTATCTGATGTTGGCTCATAAGGTGGTTGGAAATGAGGTTCAACTATTTTATGGAAGCAATCACCATTACTAGCATAACCAAGAGTGCCTAAATTAAATTTAATGCACACACCAATTGGAGGGAAGAAAAGCAACATACAAATGCAAATGAAAATAAAAACAACCAAAACAATGACCATTGTTGCAAAGGTAATATTGAACTTTACAGGACTACATAGCTGATCTTAGAGAGTTCTTCTTGTACGTGTTTTCCAGTCTCGCCTACACATTGTTCACTTTCTGTTCTAAAATACCTGGCTATTTTGGTTGCTCTGTTCCAAGCAGTGTAAAAGTGACAGGAAAATGAATTGATTTTAATTACCAGGCTGCCACAATGACAGTTAGAAGTAGACTAGATATTACTTTTTTTTTCCTTTCAGTTTTTCAAAAAGAAAGTCTAAATGAGAGACAGGGCAGTTTCGTTCCAAACCTTAGCACAAATGGAAGGCAAAATGTTGAATGGGATTAATAACCCACAGAGTTCTATAAATCTAGTTACATTTAGACAACAAAACTGAAAAAAGAATTTCTTGAATCTGGACATAAACCTTGTTTAAACAAAAGCCATGCTAACCTACCTTATAAAATTAATATACCTTACAGTGATGTATCTTTTGAAACAACAACCAGCCCAAAATTAAGCCCCTGATTATAACTTTACATAGTACTACAAGTGCCCTGAGAATAAAGATATCATAATACACTAGTAAGCCAACAAGGCTATTGCAAATAAGTAAATATATGAATAAATATGTTTACATCTGCCTTATCTTTTTAACTTTTAAAAATACATTGAAGAATATTAGAAAATCGGTAAACAATGATTTATTAGATGCCATCAAATTAGTGCCAATTCATAGATCGACCTTCTGCAGGATGAAGTAGAGACAATATGGAAACTGTAAAAGAAACTGAATTCTCAGCACAGATTATAGCAATGGTTGGGTTCTGCCAATGACTACCTGTCCCTGTCAAGCATTCATTCAGAAAATATTTTTTTCTGAAATCTACATACAAAAGGAATAGTTATTATAAAAGAAAAAGTTGTTTCAGAGAGAACAATCGGTCAAATCAGTCAGACAAATTTCAATAACTCAAATGATTTCAACTTTTTTTTGAAACTGAAGATGCTAGAATATATTTCATCCTCATCCTTTTAGCCATTGTCTATCCACTGCAGGATGAAGGCTTCTCCCACATGTTTCCACCAATATGGTCTCAGCTTTCTTTTGCTAATTGGGTAATAATTACTGATGTCATCGATCCATGTTGTTTTAGGTCTCTTTTGTACTTTTTATCAAGTGGAGATATATATATATATATCTTTTACAGGTAGGAAAAACAAAGAAGTCTATTAATATGTGTGTCTGTGTGTATACACACACTATCTATCTATCTATCTATCTATCTATCTATCTATCTATCTATCTATCTTTATTTGTGGTGCACCATACTATGACAGAATTGGCAAAGGGTGTCAGTGCAAATGCTTTTAGCAATTGACCTAATTCAAGAGGCAAACATTAGATTCACATCTTCAGATGTTTTCAGCCACTCCTCCAGGATCATTCCAATTAAGATTGCAACTGTAATCTGAAAATTAATCTTCATAAGACACTGATATCTGTTTCTGAGGAGTCATGCATAGAACATAATGGTAGAAAAGCATAGCAATAGCCTTGTTGGTTGATTACACTGCCTGGCAAAGCTTTCTGGGAATAAATCATTGTGGTTTATAATACTGTAAAGTTATTAACCCAAAATGGGGATTGTCTATCTGTACTTGCACTCTTATTAGGCAGGGCCAGAACCATTATCCTAAAGTTTCCTTAACTCAGAGGAAAAAGCTGCTCAATTCAAGCAGGCTACATAATCTACAGACACCATAGCAGATGGCAGTGCAATGAGAAGAAACATATTTTCATGAACATTTCCCAGTGCTTCAGATTACGTTCCATTGTTTGTTGTAAAACTGTGAAGAATTTGGATGCAAATGGGAATCAATCATGCTGAGTTTTAATTTCTTTTATAATTCAGGTTGCCACAATTCTAATATGGGCTCTTCTATTATTTTAAATTAAGGGTGGGTGTGCTTCTACTATCTTCGTTGCAGAAATTTTTGGTGGAATGTACTCTGGGTTGAAACAGACCTCTGACTGTAAAGAATGGATTTGTCCTGAAAAATAATTGCTATGTGTATTGAGGCAATGTGTGCATTGCAATTAAAATAAATACATAAAAAAGCCTCTTTGGTGTAATAAAAATTCTGACTTAAAAGTATTGAATTCTGTTAGAAATGTACTTCCTCTCTAGGGCAGTCAATCGCCTTGTGGGTTACATCACAAATCACTTACTGAAGGACTCCCTCAAATCAACTTCTGGAAGGAAACTGCACAGATCAAGGAGGATTAAGCTCCTCTCTAATCTGGTGCATAAATCTCATACTGCATTTTGTTAATTCTAGTTCTGTTCTGACTGGAAAAAGCCCATTTTAGGCTGAGTAGGTTTGTTTCATCCTATAGTATTTCCCAAAATGAGAGAAAGGAGAGTGAGCAACCTTGTTCTCCTTTGAGGTGCATCCAAAAATATGGGTGGGAACCAAGGAAAACTAATGTAATTCAAGTCAAGTGAACACACATAAATTGTACTTTTCATGCCTTTATAATTTTTGCCTTCTAGTTATACTGTGTTGCAATTTGGCAGTAATTTTGGACTAGCATTGTGCTCCCAATCTTAGGAATTTTCAGGACCACATACAGCCTGCTATAAGATGAGCTTCAAAATGCTAACTCAGCCTGACAGTTGGTATGCCTATTGCATATCCAAGAGAGAAGAAGGTCCTGACTACCCTTACGTCAAAAACACCTGTCATTCCTATGACTTCTTCCTTCTAACCCTATCTTTCAAGGTTTTGGTATTAACATTCAAAGTCCAACAGGGCATGGGTCCAGGCTATTTGCGAGAACGGCTCCTCCCAACATCAAATGCTAACCGCCCTGTATGGGCGCACAGGCGGGGTCTCCTCGGGGTACCGTCTGCAACACAATGTCGCTTGGTGGTGACCCAGGAGAGGGCCTACTCTGTGGCAGCTCCCACTTTGTGGAATCTTCTTCTGCTGGAGCTCCGTTTGGCCCCCGATCTTCGCACCTTCTGCCACGATTTGAAAACTTGGCTCTTTCTACAATCTGGGCTGTGCTGATTCTCTTGGGTTGGGGTTTTTAACTAGGGGTTTTAAATTTTAATTCGGCTTAATTTGTTTAATATCCTTTTAATTAATTTATTATTGTTGTATTTTAGCTGTAAGCCGCCCCGAGTCCTTTTGGAGAGGGGGCGGCATATAAGTCGAATAAATAAATAAATAAATAAATAAATAAATAAATAAATAAATCAATCAATCAATCAATCTTGAATGGAGAACTGGCCAGAGATCCAGAGTCCCCACAGTTATGTGTTCATGTTAGGATTTGCAAAATACATGTAAAATAAAACTTCCTTTCATCCTCTTTTTTTTAATTACAATGTTGGTTGTAAGTGATTAACCCTTGTACTTCTCCTTGCAATTACTCTTGATAGTGCTTCTAATAGTAATTGAAAGCAGTGAATTCAGGTAATCTTCTGAAAGGTTCACTGTTCTCACTTGGCTTTGAAAATTTCAGTGATTATTTTTTAATCTTATTTTATAACCTGTTGCAACTTTATTAAACAAGCAAAACAATGGTGTACTTTCAAGATGCTGATGTTGCATATGAAAAACACAAGCATAGTTAGGGCATCTCATTATTACAGTCAAAGACTTTCCTCAGAAGTATCATACATCTACTATATAGTATCTGCTGCCATAAACCTGATTCAAGAATTTCCTTTATTGGTTGTGCCATAATAAGATCCATACGGGAAAATTCTTAATATTCTGTAAATGTCTTACCTAATTCTGAGCTTCCTCAAAAATAAATCCCATCAACCTTCAGTGGGACTTTCCTTTAGGATAGGATGCTTTGGACTGTAGCATTTATTTTCAAAAAGAAAGGATTTTTGTCATTATATAGAGATGAAATCCAACTAGCCTGCAGATAAAATGTTTTCTGAGTTCCCCTGGCTGCTTTTGGCTACTGAGCAATTGTTTAGCATGAGGCAAATATAGCCCATATCTCCTCTTAATGGCTGTCATGGCATGAGTGTAGGGTTCCTCATCATTTTAATGCCCCACACAATAAATGTCTAGGTTATAAATTTTGATATGCTTCCTAGCTGAATGGATGCCTTAAGTGGAGACAGACTGGCTGGAGCTAAGAGCTGTTAGCTTTGATTTACCTCCCTTCTATTATTCAATCCTATTGAGAATTTTGAGGCCTGATCACAAGTCATGTTGATTGGCTACAGTTTATAGATTGAATGATATTTTAATTCTAGTCAATAGCCTGCTACCTAATCAACATATTACTGGAGATGAAGTAATGGTTATGTAGTAAGAGGAAGAGAGTGAAGCAAGGTGTTTGCATATAAAATCACTGGCAGCAGAGTTTTCCCCCTTAACTATTCAGTGCACAATTTCCCCCCAAATCTTGGCAAAATTTTAGGCTATAAGGGAATATGTATGAAAAATTATATAAGACATTTCTCAAATGCACTGTTTAATGCATTGCCTGGTTTGTAACATTTGGCTCATACCCTAATATTTCCACATACCTAATCTGCATCTGGTGTCAGTTTCATCTATGTCAAAGATTTAGATTTACAGAATTACTCAGAAGCATTGCTTCTTCAGATATTATATCTGTCATAGATGTTGGCTGTTAGAGAAGAGAGTAGAAACAATTTTCATTTAAATCAAAATGTCTTCGCAGGCTGTATAGCTCAGCATAATAATACATGAAGGGCATACAGAGAGAACCAGAGCAATATATTGCACTATAAAGGCTGTTGAATATGATATATCCAGATTCTAACCAATTAATCCATAAAATTCACTGGGTTACGCCTGTTTTGAGATTCCCTGAAGACGGACCGCTGACCACAATCGTGCACGGCTTTGGTTCGTGCTTAGGCGTCAGAGAGCCCCAATCCTTTGGATTCAGGGCAGAAGCCGCCTCGTAGGGATGGCGGAGGAAGGGGAGACCATCAGCTGGGTAGAGGGGAGTCGCAAATCCCCTCCCCAGCTTGGCAATTACTCCCTCCCAAAGACGCCTGAAGCGGTGGTCTAAAATGGCCACCCTGAAAGGGAAAATGAGACTGGAATAAGATTGTGCAGGAGAGAGAGAAAGAAGTGAACAGCAGGAGGAATGGGACAATATAATTAAATGGAAGATACCCTCAGGATTAACATTTCAAAGAATCTTTAAGAAAGGATTTACAGTGGCGAACAGAAAGGGGAATAAAAAAGGTGTGAATTGCCTTTGATAATGTGGAGCTTTGAACTGGGAGAGGTAGAAGCTGGAGGAGAAAGCACCTAATTAACTTGGATAAGTATATTTTGATTTTATATAGGCATTAACAAAGCTGAACTATAAAATTCTTAAAGAGAAAATTTAATATCAATTGGATCTGAACTGTTTGAAAGATTGTGGTTTTTTAAAAAAGCTCTGAATAATCGGGAAGGGAAAAGGAAAGAGGAGGTGTGGATTTGTCAGAACAAAGCGTGCCATCTGAGTTAACTTTAATTTGTTTTCTTATAAAAGACTCTGTTTCTTAAAAATACAAGGAAAATTGATATAATAAAACAAGAACTTTGAAACATTGTAATAAAGAAAGAAGCATGAAGATTCTGCCCTTGGATTAATTGTTGATTCTGATATGGATTTGGCATTGGATTAGCTGAGGACTAAAAGTGGACTGTTGGAAACTAATTTTAAAGACATTATTTGGACTAATTAGAAAGCTGTAAAATGGTATCTCTTCAGGAATTAAAGATGGAACTTAGAAACACGAAAGAAACATTACAAGAACAAGGTGAAACTTTAGGCTTTGTTTTTAAATTTTTGAAGAGGCGATTGCAGAGTATGAACAACAAAGGCAGAGGACAGAAGAAGAGGAGGAGCAAGGAGCCATCTTTAACTACCATCGAGAACAAAGAACTCTGGAAAGAAAGAGGAAAAGAGTTGGGAATAAATATCGGAGATTTGGGAAATTGAATAAAGAGGGAAATATCTGGAAAATTAAAAAAGGGAAAAAGAATCAGCAGAAATTGAAGGCGGAAGGAGTTATAAAGAGAAAGAGGGTTAAAAACTGGAGTGAAAGAATAAAGAAGAAAATATTAGAGGAAGGAAGGAAGGAAAAAGAAACAGGACTTGGGCATCAAGAAATATGGGAATTCTAAAAAAATGGGGAAACTTTTTTTAATTAGACACAGAAATAATGGCTGAATGATATTTGGGGAGGGGATTCTGCAAGGTGCTGGGGAGTAATATAAATAAACTTGTAGTTGTGAAATGGGGACGTATAGATTGATAAGATGGAAAATAGAAGTTATTTTTTGTTAATGCTCTTTTTCTTTATGTATAGAGATAATGGTAACAAATAATAGAATATGTTAATTAAATATATTGAAATATATTGAGATAAATGGAATGATTTAGGAGAAGAGCTGAAATGGAATTTATATCAGGGTTTAGGACTAAATGAGTAGATTAATATGTCCCTTTTTTTTTGAAAATGTAGATAAATTCTATAAAATCAAAAAGGGGAAACCATGCAGAATCTGATTATATATGTTATGTAATCATAATAGGGAATATTATTTTTAATGTTTTAGGTAATAAAATGTTAAACACTTAATGGGATTTAAAAGGGGAGATAATGACTATGTAACTTGGAGGTGGCACACTTAAATTGATATTTTAGGGGGGAAACCAATTTATAGAAGTATTATTAATCAGAATTTAAGAGGACTATACAAATGTGACAGTTAAAAGTATTAAAGTATAACAATTATGAAGTTAATATACGTGAATTAAAAAATGAGATATAATACAATAAAATAGAAAATGTATAAAAGCATCATTAAGATAAGAAATTGAATACAAAAATTGAATATGTAACTATGGTCATATTTGTATGTATATGTGAAACCTGTAATCATGCTGTTCTCTAAAATGAGATGTTAAAAGATGGAAAAATGAATAAAACTTGTTTAAAAAAAAGTCGCTGGGTTACATTAGTCCAGGTATATTCTTTATTAATTTCATCTTACACAGCCATTATGAAAAAAATGTGTCTTGCCTGGGGATCCTTCTGGAAGGGTTTATTACAAACTGTAATAAATAATATGAAAATAAGTCAACAGAATATAGCTCCTGTTTATAGGTTGCCATTAGTGTGTTCCATATATCACATGCAAACATATAATTCCAGTGCTCTGTTGCATCATGGGGGAGGGGGGAAGGAACAGACTGCTAAATGGCAGTTCAGCTCCTGATGAGGATTACTGTTGAAATGACTCTCACGACTTGCCAAAAATTTGAAGCAGGTTTTCCTATGTATATCATGTGTTTTCCAGGTATCTTGGAGTATACTTATCACTGGCTATGAATTCTTGAGGTTGCAGTTTCATAATATCTGAAAAGTAACTTATGTATTATCACCTGTTTTTTACATCCAAGTACAAGGTGGGGCAAACTATCAAAAGTAGTTCCCTTCTTCTGCCTCTATTTTGTCTAAAATGCAATATGTAAATGCCAACACATTGGATAGAATCAAATTCTTGGTGCGTTTTATTTTATTTGATGCTTTCTTGGAGAAAAATTTCAACTCTTTTGAGGGGACAATCATCTTTCTGTCTAAATAGAAATGTGTGCAAAAGAATATGGCTCATGTTATGTATGCAGGTTTAAAGTCATTGGTTTAGTTTGAACTGTTCTTGTAAAATGTAAGAAATGATTGGTTTAAAAAGTGCGGGAAAACCCTGCAGTCTGCTTGGCTGGCAACTGAGGCTGCTGGCTATAAGTAGCAGCTGCAGCCCAGCCAAAGTGGGTTCATTCTGAGCTGTAGTCACTAATAAACAAAGAGCTTGAAGCATTCCGCATCTGTCTCTTCATGCAAACTTAACAGCTCAGGCTGCCCTATTGTGATTTTTTCCTAGCAGCAAATTCATATAACATGTATTCTAGATACAGCAAGCTTGCTGATCAGTTTTTTGGAAGACTTGTCCAAAGATAACTATATTCCCCAATGGGAAGCACTATGAGATATGGGCTGCATATCTTCTAGGAGGAGAATGAGAGAGTATTTATCTTTATTTAAACAATTTGTATGGCCAGTTATCTCAATGACACTGTGTACAAAAAGTTACAAATGAATGACAATAAAACATTGATCCAGGCGAAAAAATTACTCCTGATTTGATAAAATAGCAACAAATCAATGGTATTGAAGCTGCCAAGGCCATTCTTTTACAGTTAGGAAAAACAAAGAGGTCTATTAATCGTGTCTTGGATGAAATTCAAATGTTCAACCCTCAGGGCATACTTAAAGAAAAAAATCTGCATCTAAAAAATCTGCATCCACAAGAACCTTAGTAAAAAACAGTGCTTTCCTTGAGAGACAACTTAATATGACTTTTTTTTGCATAATAAGAATATCAGGCACAAAATGTTTCTTTTTATAGACAATCAAGAGAAATAACTGGCATTTCTTTGTAGTGTAAATTATTTCATTACTCCCCTTTCAAAATTATCCAGAAGTCTGAATCCATGGCCCTTCCCCACATCAGCCCATCAGCAGCAGCATGGAATCCAAGATTCTGGCTGAGATATCTTTGATATTTTAAATCTAAATTGTAAGGTTTCTAGGCTACAGAAGAGATGGTCTTTAAGACATATACCTGATTTTTTAAGAACTAATGTGAAATCAAGATGAATATATTAAGAATTATGTTAAAGAACCCAAACTGAAGAGCAGGTAGCCTTTGTTTAGCAACTACCTTGTACAGCAACCGTTCACACATATGACTGATAAAAAAAGAAACTTTACAACCAATCCTCGTAAAAAGAAAAGCTGAAAAATCACAGTGCCTTCACTTAGTGATCACTTTGTCTAATGATCAAGTTGCCTGTTCCAATTGTGGCTGCTAAATGAGGACTACCTATATGGGCAGCATGTAATCATCCATGACTCTCTACTATTTTGCTATGTATACGTTCATCTAGATCAGTGGTTCCCAAAGTGGGCAGTACCACCCCCTGGGGGTGGGTGGGATGACTTAGGGGGGGTGCTAAGAGACAAGGGGGCAGCAGGGGCATGCTAAGAGGCAATGGGGGTGGCAGAGGAGTGCTGGAAGTAGGCCCCTCACAGGGCACAATTCAGGGGTGGGATTCTACCTGTTCATTACCATTCCTGGTAGTTTGGAGAACCACTAAAACGGGCCCTGGCTGGCCCCACTCCTCTCTGCCTGGTCCTCCGTTCCCTGCCCAGTCAGTCCTTATTGCACATGCGCGACATCACGAGCATGTGCGACAATCGCTGATGGCCACAGTGGGGCATTGGAGAAGTGGAGCAAACAAAGCCGGAGGTCGGTAATTTTTGCTACAAAAAGCCTCCAGATGCTGCGTCTTGTTTTCGGTGTGGCTGGAGTCCAGCTGCACTGGAAAAAAATGGCATCTGGAGGCTTTTTGCAGTGAAAATTACCGACCTTGGGCTTTGCTCTGCTTCTCCAACACGCCACTGCTGCTGCATTCTAGGCATCGGCCATGCAGGCTCACTCCATTTACTGCTGCACCATTCTGCTTGGACCTGCTTGGGCAACAAGTCCCTCCAGTTCAGCAGGCTCAATGGGGTTGACCTGCGGGGCCAGTGCCTAGAATGCAGTCACAGCAGCACATTGGAGAAGTGGAGCAAGCAAAGCCAGAGGTTGGTAATTTTTGCTGCAAAAAGCCTCCAGCTGCGGCGTTTTTTTTTCCAGTGTGGCTGCAGTCCAGCTGCACCAAAAACCCCCCCCCAAAACTCGCAGTGGCTGCAGGCATTCATGACAAGGGCGACGTGGGCTGGCGGGGAGCCCAGTGACAACAATGGCTCAGCCCTGGCTTGCCTTCCCTGGCAGCCAGCCGCAGGAGGAAGGTAAAGTTATGGCCTGGGACGACGAAAGAAGCATTGTGTGGGAGGAAACGGGGAGATTAAGGGCCAGGGCCTCTGAAAGGGGAAACGGGCTGATGCAGGATTAGCCCAGGCCTTTGAAAGATTAGGCCATGCCTGCCTGGGCAGAAAATAGGTAGATAGGTTAGGGAAGGGATAGAGAGAGAGAGAAAGAGAGAAAGACAGAGAGAGAAAAGAAAGAGAGAAAGAGCGGGAAAGAGAGAAAGAGAAGGAAAAGACAAGAAAGTAAAGAAAGAAAAAGGGAGAGAGAAAGGAAGAAAAGGGATAGACAAAGAAAGAGGGGGATGGAAGGAAGGGACAGAAAGAAAGAGAAAGAAAGAAAAAAAGAAAGAAAGGGAAGGAGGAGAAAGTGAATGAGATATCTAGTCCAACCACCTGCTCCAGCAGGGTTAGAAGGTAGTGTGTGCGTGTTTGTGAGTGTGTGTGCATGGCTGTCAATACTCCAAAAACAGGTCAAGTAGCTCTGGGGAGGTCAGTCATAAATCAGAACTTGCTAAGTAACTGGCCATTAAGCAAGGGCCCCTTGTATTTGGTTTGCCAGTCACATGACCACATGGCCATGCCCACCAAGCCACATCCACAAATTAGGCCACGCCCATAGAACCAGCTGTTAAGAAATTTGAATCTCACCCCTGGGTGGGGGGGCACTGAGGATTAGTTTGTAGCACCAAGGGTGCAGTGGACTGAAAAAGTTTGGGAACCACTGATCTAGAGTGGTTGTTCTTTTTTAGCTGACAACATATCCAGAGAGTAGAGAAAGAGACCATACTTTCCTCAAGCAAAGCAGGGTTTCCTCTGTGTTGGTAAGAGGAGAAGAAATGTGGACATTTAAGGAAAATATTTTTGAAAAAAAGAAAGGAAGGGCAGAAGTGTAATGCCTAGCAGAGAAAAATGGATTCTAGACAGGGTTATTGTTGTCTTCAAGGGAGTTAAGGGTAAACCTGTTAAAGTGGTCAAGAGCTGGGGATCTGAAGATCCCTAAGAGAAGAGTAGGAGTACCCTGGGACAATTCTACCCAATTCAGATGGCTTCTGGGAGGCTAGAACAGAGTGGGAGAACATGTCCTGTTACACATTTAAAAAAATGCTGGTCTCTGTCTCTCTGTCTCTGTCTCTGTCTCTCCAAAATTTCAAAAACAAACGTTAAAATACAAACTAACATAAAAGGAAAAAAGGGAAGGATAACAGGAGAAGTTAAAAATTGTCAGGGGAAAAAATACATCAAACAAATATATGACAAAAATGTTCTGTGACTTTTTCCCATAGAGATAATAATAGACCAACCTCTCTCTAAGTTTAAAAGAATAACACCAATAAATTACCTTAAAATACTAATAAACAATATTCTAAAAGTTCAGACTATATCCAACAAGTTCATGTACTTAATGTGTCAACTACAAATAGATGTTCCTGAATTAAACAGACCTACAATATTCAATTCAAATATCAAATAAGAAACACTGAACATTGCACAGAGATACCCCAATTGTCAACTCTGGTATTGCTTTGCTTCTGCATCTAACAATAAATATTGCAAATCTCCCTTAAGAGAGATTGAAATTCAGTGTTTAGAATTCAATGTGAACAACTTCAAAATTTAAGAATCTTTTCATTCATATATGAAACAAACGGTTTCCAAAGTTAAAAAAAAAAATCTTCAGTGCTAGTATAAGGCATGCTGTGTTTTTCAAATTCATAATGTGCACTGCCTAAAGATTGCATCTTTTTTCTTTTTGTTTCAGTTTTTCTCTAACAACAAATTGTAAAAGAGAAAAAATTGTATAAGTAAGATTAATAACATCTCCAGCAACCGTCACTGACCTCAAACTGGCAGCTGTGATTTATTATTTATGTATTTATTTGACTTGTATGCCGCCCCCTCTCCAAAAAGGACTCGGGGTGGCTCACAGCTAAAACCACTCAATAAATAATTAACTAAAAATATATTAAACCAGGACAAGTCAAATCGCATTAAGATCCCATAATTTGAAACCAATCCCGCCCCCAGGATGTCAGCAGAGCCCGGACTGCCCAAATAATCCGGTCTTTAGATCATGGCGGAAGGTGTGGAGGTCGGGGGCCAAACGGAGCCCCAGGGGAAGCTGATTCCATAAAGTGGGGGCTGCCACAGAATAGGCCCTCCCCGGGTCACCGCCAAGTGACACTGGGTCGCAGACGGAACCCCGAGGAGCCCCCATCTGTGAGCTCATACAGGGTGGTTGGTGTTCGATGCCGGCAGGAGTCACTCTCGCAGGTATCCCGGATTGGGAGATCAAACCCATGCCCCTTCTAAAGTATTTTGAAGCCACTGAGAATACCAATTATTAAACAAAGTTATATTCTTGAGGACTAGCAATAACAATAAATGTGCTCTGGATCCTTAAGAAAATGAATGAATGTTTCACAGCAGCAGATTTATGGTTGATCTAAGGAGATGGCAACATTACTTGGAATGAGGTTCAGCTGATCCATGAGGCGGGTGGGTGGGAGTTGTTTTGTTATATTTTGTGAAGGCGTCAAAAGAGCTACCATATCTGTCTGTCTGCTATGACTATCTGTCATCATCTATCTACATGTGTGTGCACACATACATACATATACAAACAAACAAACAAACATACACACACACACACACACACACACATGAGCATTGGACAATTTGAAATGTAAAACGAATGAGATCTGCAACATAGCATGAGGATACTAAATTATGCTGTACATTTGAAGATATTATTATACTAGTTCCATCATTATATTCTTCAGTCCCGATATCTGAGACAAGTCCACAAGTTATGATATTTGCATCCAAGGAAGTATAAAATTGTCTTGTTTGTAGGCCAAAAGTAGAAAATTTCTCTAAGGATTTAATTTAAAAAAAAAAATAGAGGGAAATTTTGCTAGACCAGGGCAATATTCCTAAAAGGTATTTTTGACAATTAAATGGGACAGACATTCATAAACTTTTAATCCTTATTGAAAACTGACTGTGTATTTCTATACTGGACTCTCAGAAATGCTCAGTTTAATGTAAATTAATCTCAGTAAAATATGTGCACATATTGGTTGGACAGTAAATTCTCTTAATCAAGTAAGTACATATACATGTTATTGGGATTATAAATATCCCTCCATATAGGATGATATTTACTGAATATCACAGGACCGGCTCTAGACATTTTGGTGCCCCAGAAAAGATTTATTCTGGCTCTCCTGATGGTTTGACTCATTATCCGATTTTCTCTGGAATTTCAAAAACACCATCTTATTTCATTCAGACATATATACATGGTTGGTTAAAGGACCTGGTTTTGGGGACTACTTGTCAAAGACCATTCAACTTCAAAAGGGGGCTCTGTGAAGGGATAGTGATAGTAAATTCTTTAGTAATGCTTCTTGCCTCCCCAAAACTATCTATTTTAAATGTTACTTCTGTAGATTAAGTTTTAGTAAATGTACTGATTTTAAGATATTCCTTCATATTTAGTTGAGATTTGATTGTAAACCCCACACACTCTCATGTGTGTGTGTGTGTGTGTGCGCGCGTGCGCGCACACACACACACACACACACACAGAGAGAGAGAGAGAGAATAGTTAGGTTATATTTTAAAATAACAACAACAAAGTAAAAAATAATTTTTGCCCAACATTTATTTGGCTCCAAGCACGAATGCTATTTGTCTTGCTTTCATGGCATTAAATCAAGGCAAAATAGACCCATTTATAAAGTTGTATTACCCTTGCACCATGAGCCATCAGTTAAACTAAGTTTAGCATCTACTTGCTGTTTCCGTCCAGTACATTCATTTGATGAATATAATTTGCATAAACAAGGTAGGACTTGTGGCCGTGACTGAGGTGAAATAGGCATTCAGACTTTAAATGGCGATTGCCAAACCTCAGGAGGGATCACCTTCTTTTGACCTGTTCAGAGCTCTCCAGCTTCTCTTCTGTTCATTTCCATGTTTCTATTTTTCAGTGGGAATGATGCAACCACATAATTGCCTTATGACATATGCCAGTGCATTCCCTGATTTTCTAGTCATCCTGTTTTGGAAGGTCATTAGTATGTCAACATTCAGCTTGCTGTTGCAGAATAGTTTTGAAAGCTCAGGTGAGGAGATTCAATGCCAGCTATTCAAGCTGACATGCTCCTAGACCAGTTCTGGACCCATCACCAAACAGGAAACAAAAAACAAAATTTATTTATTTTTTATGGCAGTGAAGCAGGCATCAGGTATGTGTAATGTTTTGCCTGACGAAGGTCCCACATTCAACCTCTGGCTTCTTTATTTTTTTAAGATCAAGTAGTAACACTCTGAAATCTTGACTCATCCCTTCTCAGTGCAGACTAACCTTCTCACATGTATTGCATTCAAGGATTTTGGAACAACACAATATAAGAATATGATGCAATCAGGGAGTTCACAGGCATGGAAACAGTGTCATACTATAGTCCTTTTCCACTACTGTCCTGGCAACTGCTAATTTAATATATGCTTGTTTCCAGTCTAGTGAAATAAACAGGGATTAAAAAACTAGTAGATTGAACCATCGTCCTTTTTTTCTTTTTCTTTTAGAGATCATCAGCAGAGTTGATAGCAGCAAATTCCATGTCGGTTGGGAATTCTGGAATTTGTGACCGTAAGGTTGAGAAAGCTTGGATAAATAATAAAAAGCTACCTGCAGATTAGGCACAGGAACTACATCAGTTATAGCAGGAGTTGGCATTGTACATACTATATGGAGGAAAGCAAGTAGCAAGAAACTGTTCTGCCAGGAAGCATCAACATGAAAAAAGTATCAATTCTGAGGGGTCTCTGGTGATCTCTGGTTATTTTTCTGGTGGTTTTCTTGCAGACATTTCATTACCCAGACTAAGTTACATCATCAGTGCTAATCATGTTTTACCTGTAAATGACTTTTTCTGTTTTAACCGCAATAATACGTGTACAAACAACGGTTTTAAATGCAAGGTAAACTGTTCTAAACTTGACTGTAAAAAATACGATTTTTGTAATAGAGTTTGTCGAAGTCTGGAATGCTCTACCTGATTCAGGTTTCTCAGCTACAAATTTTCATAGTTTTAGTCACAAATTGACTTCTGTGAACCTCACTTCATATTTAAGACATCTATAAAAAGGGCGTGCATAAGTGCACTAATGTGCCTATTGTCCCTGTCATTTTATTTTTATATTATTCATGTTTTTATTTTTGTTTGACAAATTATAAATAAAAAAAATAGTTTGTGTAATGAAACAGATGCAAGAAACTGCAGGGCTCACTTTTTCTTAACATTTCTATTGTCCTGTTCATTTCACAAATCATTTTTTATATTTTTGCTTTGCAATCATTCCTTTAGAAGCAACATTATGAGAAGGCACACTACAACAAAAAATCATTTATTAGTTTCAACAGAGTTTTAAAAGTATAAAACAATAGATTTTTCTGATTGTGTTAGGGGCTAATACGCCATGGATTATTCATAGGAACATAAATTTAAAAACAGAAGTTACTAGCTCCTGTGCTTGCAGAACAAAATCAAAACAAAATATGTGGCAGTTTCCTGTGCTAATCCTAGAGAAATGCTTACAGTTCACGCAAGAACCTTCTACACCCCCCTGCTTCCCTGTTTCAATGAACAAAGGACCTGGAAACAAGGACATTCCATTTTACATTCACAGAATTGCAATTTATTACTTCCTGGTAAGAACTGGTTAAATAGAATAATCTTCTCTAGGGAGTGATAGCAGTAGTTCCCATATTGCTTTGGTATCAGCTTACACATATGGGTACTCAGAAAGTATGACAGCAATAAATATGACAGTACTCTCATTATGTAAGCCTCATCCACTTATTTCTGTTTATGACATCACTGACCCACTGACTCCACTAAGATTGGAAGAAAGCAAATGGGTTTTGTAAGTAAAATTGAGGTCTGAGGCCCACATCATAGATAACAGGACCCCTTGGTTTGAAGAATTGGTAAAGAGGAAAATCCACTCAAGGCATATGGGGCATTGTCTCCTAAATAGCTTACTGAGAAAACCTGTATATATGACATTTACAAATGGATCCAAATTGTTCCTCTTCTATATGAAGTATGAATCCATTACCATGCAGCTGAATTATTTTGTGTAATTTTACAGACAAATCGCAAGGAATTGGCCTTACTTCTTCAACAAGTCATTTATCTTTTCTTGAAAAGGGGATTGGCCTTTTTGGTTCAGAATGCTAGAAAGTTATCCCAACTACTCCAAAAAACACTAGATTGTGGGGAGCTGTGCTAACTTAATAGCACGTAAAAGTAGATTTTGTTTTGTCTCTTGTTCTATAATAGAATGGATTTAAGGCCTGTGCACCAAATATAACTATGGGAGCCAATAATATGTTTCTGTTTATATCCCAGGGAATCTCTGAGATGATATTTAAAAGGAATGGGGTTGGTGATTATTACCTTTCACTTGGTTTGTGGGTAAGTGTCTCTCTGTGTGTTGCATCTAATGGAGGTTCAAAATAGAAAACATTGACGTCAACTGGGATGAAGCCTGATCTAATTTTATATTGTGGAAGTTTTTTTCTTTTTCTTTTTTTTTCTTTTCCTGGCCAGGTGAAAGAACTGTGCCAGTCATAAGTGGGTTATTTGAATTCTATTCTACTTATTTTTATTTGTCTCTGGAAAATTAATTCCTGATTAGTGACAATTTATATATGTCATGTATATTGCCAAACTCTCAGATTCTAGGTTTACTTGGTTAATTTACCATAGGAGAAGGACCCCTCAAAGCTGCCTTAAAAGTTATTACTGTAGAGCAGGGGTGTCAAACTAGATTTCTCTGAGGGCCAGATCATCATTGTAGTTCTCCTCTGCAGGTCAACTGGAGGGCAGGGAGAGAGGGGAAAGACGAGATGGATGCCTCCTGCAGCACCCTGCTGCCCATTTTGGCCAGCAGAGTACTGGAGGAGACTGTCCAAGAGGCCCCCTGTGCCCCATTCTGGCTGGCAGAGGCACCACGGGTCAGTCCTTTGCTGTTTCCAGGGCTGTCCCGCAGGCCAGATCTAAGCACCCTCTGGACCAGATCTGTTCCCTGGACCTTGAGCTAGACACCCCTGCTGTAGAGAAAACTGGAAGAGTATATATGTGGGCACTTCCTTTGAACTCTCAGAAGACACAAATCTAATAAAGAACAATAATTATCTTTGTTTTCTAAAAGATTCCTCACCTTAAATGCTATGTGACAGGCACTTCATCTTCTCTGTAATGAGAATAAAAATATTTACTGAATTTAAATGGTGATGAGTATAGGTTGCCCATAGGGAATGGTGAAAAATAGTGAAAATAGTGGCCACAGTGATAGGAATGAAAATCCATCTTTTCTAATGTGCATCAAAAACAGAACTTTGATCATATTGTTGTGTCACTTCTTGTACAGTTTGCTTTCATATAAATATGGCAAACCAACAAGGAGATAATAAAATATAATATATAATAAATAATATATGATATAACATATAATAAAATAAAAATATTTTATTATATGGCTCTGAAACACAGTTTATAGGTGTCGGGCTCTGGGAATTTACTCACATCTGGCACTCACTCAGTGCCCGACACATCACTGGGGCTGCGGGACTGATGGATGTGTGGACGACTGTTGTTTATACTGAATTGTTGAGACAGCTAGACAGCTTAGAAGCAATGGACACTAATCAGTCATCAGGCCTATTTCCAGACCGCACGTTGATATAAACCATGATGTGGGGCTTTGGTGATATCAGGTGGTGAAGGTTTATGATTCTGATTCAGATAGATGGGGGGAGGAATGGGAGGTAGGTAAGGATACAGAAGGGATAGATAGCACGGGGAGAGGAAGGACTGTAAATAAAGATTAGGCAATGACAAATAGGCATGGGGAGGAGGTGTGGGAATAGATAATGCAACGACGGATGTCAGGTTGTGACATCCTGGATTCATGTAGAACATCCTGGATTCACATAGATGTAGGGGTTTTTTACAGTATCTTGTGAAATGGAAGGGGTACCCTATGGCAGACACATCCTGGGTGCAACATACTGATGTAGCAGCTCCACAGTTGCAGAGATTATATCATCGCAAACATTCCACAAAGGCAGGTGGGAGGGTGCAAACAACTAACAATGTATCTGCTAATTCATTCTCTTATATTGCAGGCAGATCCATGGTAGAGGAGGGCCGCATGTCAGGCTCTGGGAATTTACTCATGTCTGGCACTCACTCAGTGCCCGAAACATCACTGGGGCTGTGGGACTGATGGATGTGTGGACGACTGTTGTTTATGCTGAATTGTTGAGACAGCTAGACAGCTGAGAAGCACATGGACACAAATCAGTCATCAGGCTTATTTCCGTACTGCGCGTTGATGTAAACCATGATGTGGGGCTTTGGTGATATCAGTTGGTAGAGGTTTATGATTCTGATTCAGATAGTTGCGGGGAGGAATGGGAGGTAGGTAAGGATACAGAAGGGATAGATAGCACGGGGAGAGAAAGGAATGTAAATAAAGATTAGGTGATGAGAAATAGGCATGGGGAGGAGGTGTGCAAGTAGATAATGCAGCAGCAGATGTCAGGTTGTTAGCTGGGAGGGATTAGAGCACAGCATAAAAGGCACTGAGAGGCAGATGCTCTCAGTGCTGACTTTATTCGGGAAATACCGTTTTTGCTTATCAGGACTGGAACTGCTGTAATAAATTTCACCATACCAATTGTGAGTAGAGTGATTTACTAGCAAGATACTCCAGTACCCAGTTGAAGCTGAAAATAGGCAATGGATTAGAGGTGGTATTCAGCAGCTTCTGACCAGTCCTGGAGCGGAAATTTTGAGTAGTTCGGAGAACCGGCAAATACCACCTCTGACAGGCCCTGTCCCCATCTATTCTCTGCCTGCCGAGTCCCAGCTGATCGGCTGGGTCTTCTTTTGTTGCCCTGCATAGGAGAATGGAAAGCAGGTTAATGGGATGGGGAGGGGAGGGGATGGGAGCTGCCTTTAGTGGCCTCATATAAATGAATGCTACAATGAGTGAGGCCATGTAGTTGGGTAAGCCTATGATTTTCTGTTTTATTCTGATACATATAAAGATATATTTCAAGGAATGGAGAAATTCAGGCTTATTCTAGATTTTTACTATAGTTCCCCATCTCCAAATAAAGGGAAATTGAAATTTGTGGTGCAAATTTTGCAAATCCCTGATTTAAAAAGTTAACCCAGAATAGATCTGGATTCAGTGTGTGAAGCCCTTGAGTGTCTTGGCCTTATTTAGTCAAAAGCCTTTTCTGAATATTAGTTGCAGCGTGAAATCTGAAGGTTGAAGAGTATTTATGTTGGTGTCTAGCCTGTATCTTCAGGGTAAAACTCAGAAGACCCTGGAAAGGCAGCCAAGCCATTCTTGGCTTGTTAGATAAGAATTATTGCAGGTCAAACTGTGCAGGCAATAGTTGATCTGGTATTCTTTTGTTAGGACTGTGATGGGAAGCCTATGGCACGCATGCTGGAAGTGGCATGCAGAACCATCTCTGCGGGAACGCGAGCTATTGCCCCAACTCAGTTCCACTGCGCATGCACGTGCGCCTCCCTAATTTTTGGGTATCTGCTGCACATGCAGGGGGCGGGGCGCATGCAGGAGATATATATGCAGGGGGGCAGGGGGAGTGGGGCGGGGTCCCATGTGCATTGCATTATTGGTGCAGGCACACACGTGCTCTCTTGCATGCGCACATGTGTACTTTCCACACGCAACAACAAAAAGGTTAGCCATCAATGTGCTAGGACTTGATTAGAATATCAACATTGCTTCAAAGTTCATTGATTGTAAACAAGCTGTACTTCAGAATGATCTACAAATAATTTTGTAATAGCTTGTTTCCCCTTCCCTCCCCTCCCCTGCCCTCCCCTCCCCTATAAGTTCACTTTCTTCAGATCAACCAAGTGTTGAATTATTAGTTGCAAAAGGAATTGACTTATTAGCATGTTAGCCAAGCCTGACATCATGGACTGCTGAAGACTGACTGGCCCAAAGTCACCAGGCAGGTTTCATGCCTAAAGCAGGGCTACATTATAACAGGTTATTTAAAAGAATAAGAAAGTATTCGATAAAGAGTCTGTACATTTGGGTTATAAAATAAAAGAGTTGACTGCTTTTATTTTCTTTGTGCTTAGCAGTTTGTTTCTTTGTTTTAAGAAAGAATCCAATAATTTGTTTCATCTCTCTTTTTAGTTTTGCGTAATTAAGAAATGGCTGGTTCATATGCATGCTATTAAATCCTTATTAATGAACATTTGATTGCTGAAAGACCAACTGCCTTTGACCTTTTCCAGTTCACTTTCTTCCCCAAAGCCAGTTGACTTTGCCAAAGCCAGGTAATCTTTTACATTTTTTTATTTCAGAAGCTGCTAACAAAATTTTCATACTACTTTTTGACATACTTCTTCAAAACTACATTGGAGATTTTGAGTGGGACCATTTACTGTACATTTCTAGGGGAGTCCTTTAAACTTCTTTTGGATCAGTCTTTAGAACTTATGAAACTAACTAAATAACTCAAAGGCATTCTTTAGAACTATTTAAACATCAATTGGGGATTCTTGGAAGACAATACTGAAAGAGAAACTGTACTACTATAGCCTTCCTGATGCCTGCAATAATTATGTACTGTCATCTTCCCCATCCTGTTGCTCTCCAAATGCAAGTCTGCTGGAATGATGGGAGCTATGATTCCACCTAGAAGCCAGTAAGTGAGGAATGATTGCTTTGTATTTGCCTCTCAAATATCTATCAGAAGAGGTGAGCAATGTTATCTTGTTGATGGTGGCACCAAAATAATGTAATCCACATGGTAAGGAAGCCCCACCGAAAGTTTTTCTTTCAATTCCCCCAAAAATATTTTTGTGGACTTTTTGGGGCTTGCTTTTCAAACAATCCTCCTGGTCATTGTTATTTCTAACTCAGGTTTAATTATTTATTTACCATGGTGCTTGATTTTATAACAGATAGACAAAACATTTAGCTTTGGAAATCTACTAGCAAATTGTAACCTGAGTATGGGTTACCGGTATAAATATGTTTCAGTTTCAGGCTATAGTAAATTATTTTACTCTACAGAAAACAAAGAGTTCTGTCTTTGAAAGTTTGTCACTCCCAAGTCTGGTTTAGAGACAGAGTAGCAGCATCTAGCTGACAGATTGAGTGTTCCCTTCTACAGGGAGATGTATTGCATTCGTACTGAAATCACAGTAATTATTTCTAAATATATTCTAAACATTATGCAATGTTTAAGCAAATAGTTTTTCTTTGTCATTTGATACTTTTCAAAAAGATAAATACGTTATTAACTCCAGTGCAGATTTACCCCATCTCTTTAAAAAGTGAGATCTTTGCAAAATGTGCCTTGATTCAGTTTGATCTGCTGTCTTGATTCTGTTTTCATTGCTTTTTTATTCCCTTCCTATTTGATAGATCTCATTTATTCTGAAGTTTCTTTCTCTTCCTTTTATGCAAATAGTTTGTTCAGAGCTTGCCTGTTCAGTCAACTACACTGTTGTACTGAGTTAACATTCAGGGCCCTACTCCAGTGCTTCAACCACAGTTGGCTTCATGCCATCCCATCCAGCTTTAACTGCATTTGCATGCTGACTTTGCACATTTGTTCTTTAGATCTCTCTTTCATCCTTAAGCTGCTATAATGCAAGATCTTCTTTTCCCTTCAACACAGATGATTCATTTGGGTTCATCTACTGGGACAGCAATGCTGTTCTCAGAGCCTGCATTGGCCCATTCCAATACTTTCTTTCTCTGGCAACCAAGGGCTTTCTGTATTGAAATAATATCATTACAGGCTTTGGCCTAGTCGGCCTCAAGGAAGCCTCCTGGGCACTGAAAACAAGAAGCATTTTGAAGCCTTCCTAGATAAGTACAACAGTGAGGGGAGACAATCAGCTGTGAAACACGATTTAGATTATCTAGAAAGTAAGAAATCTGATGATTTCCTGCTTTCTAGCTAATCTAAATTGTGTGACACAGCTGATTGTCGCCCAGCTGTCAGAAATACCGGTTCGGCCAAACCAGTAGCATTTTTTTACTGCCAGTTCGCCTGAACCAGTAACATTTTTTACTACCCTACCAGTTCGGGTGAACTGGGCTGAACCGGCAGCATTTAACATCTGGTTTTGTGGATTATAAGAGTTTGTGTATCTACTTTACAATTGACTGAGATCCATGGACCTTTTTTGCAATAATAAATGTAGCAATCGTTAAGATGTATTCACTGCTTTCACTTTGTCTATGCAGATGAACTAGGAGCAGCAATAGGACTTGTTTACTAATTACTGTGGAGTATATCTATCAGTTCCTCAACCCTGGTCCTGTCCTCATTTCCATTTTAATTTTGCTTCTCTTTGTCAATAAAATTTCATTATTTATTTATATAAATTCATTGGCTGCCCCACTCCATTGGATTCTGTATTGTAATAGTATCATTACAGGCTTTAGTCTCCACCATATGAACTGTCTGTGTTAAAGAACAATAATAAAGTATAATAAAAGAGAATCAAAGCAATATAGTGTATTATGTAATGTTCTGTAATTCTTTTAAAAAAAGTCTCTCCTTTGTCAGTTTAATCTCACAGCGAGCAACCTAATGGGTTCAGATAAAATTCTGCATGTTGATTTGCAAACAGGTTTATTTGTGGGGAGGTATTGCATATGGAAGTTTGCTACTTGATGATTGAAGGAGAACACCTTTTGTGAAGATACTCTTTACACCTTCAATGAGCTACTGGTTTTCCTTGGTCAGAGTGATATACCATATTTAGCACTAGGTAACAGTGAATGATAGCAATAACAATAACACTTAGACTAACATACCGTTCTGTAGTGCTTTACCCCACTTTCTAAATGATTTACAGCATCAGTATATTGCCCCCAACAATCTGGGTCCTAATTTTAGCAACCTCGGAAGGATGGAAGGCTGAGTCAACCGTGAGTTCGTGAGAATCAAACTGCTGGCAGTAGGCAGAGTTATGCCTGCAATACTGTGTTCTAACCACTGAACCACTACAGTTCCTATCAACAACATAATGTTTGCTGAAGCTGATTTACCATGAAATGGAGGGGGTGTGGAAAGCCCTTTTTATCAGTTTAACAAGGATCTGATCCACTAATAGAACTTGTCCTGGACCCACTATGCAGACTGATAATTTTGCCAAAAGGTGAATATTTTAGGTTACAAAAAGCTTATTTCAGAACTGCAAGACAGAATCTATATCGATAAACATTAGTTAGTTTGTCAGCTGTTTCTGGCAACCTATTTATTATTTCCAATGGGTGCAAAAACCTATTATTCATTGAACACAACTTGAAAATTTAAGTGATTTATATTTTGCATTATTTATGTTTGGCAGCAGCAACTGATACTGTTTGTAGAGAATAAAAGTGGCATTGTCTACAAAACCCATAGCCTTTTATGAAATGTTTTATTTTCAGCTGCATTGGGAATAAATATTTGGGGTAAAGTGTTAATGGCTTGGATGATTTTCATGTTTTATATTCTAGAGCAAAGCCCCAGTCCAGCTTTCATCTTTGCTTTCAAACCCTCCCCTGCATGAGTCACCATTTTTAAAAATAATTTCTAGGCCAAGGAGGGTATTGGATTTGACAACTTGCATTATTGTGGCAGCCAAAATGTAAATGCTTTTTATTAAGACAAATGACTTGTTTTTATTAAGACAGATTGAAATTCAACCTCCAATGAAGGCCAAATTTGACAGAGCAGTAACCATTGAAAGCACCTTATACTTTTAATGCAACTGCATCTTTTCCCAAATGCATGCAGCTGCCTTGGAAGTTGTGCATGGCAGTGTCCATGTAGGAGATTACCAGCCTAAACCCAAGGAAGGGGTCAAACGCATCATAAGTCACGAGTTCCTGCAGGCCCACAAGAGATCTAAGTCCAGCCACCTTGAATGCCTGCTCATTTCCCTTGACCATTAGTAGCTCAGATTTTGTAGAGAGCTTAAGCTTGCAATATATACTCATTTGAATTGCCTGAATCCCCTGATTTCCCTGATATTTGACATTCCATGTGTGTATAAATGCAGAGCAACTTTACTTCACTGGGAAAAATGCAACACCTCTGCATGTTTGAAAGCAATTTTCCTAAAAGATTTACACAGCCTTCTATATTCTAGTCCCGTGATGGTGGCACGCAAAAAGCCCTTTGTGCCAGCATGCGAGCCACAGGCAAACTTACCTCACTGTGCATGCGTGCACCTCCCAGCTGATTTTTGGCCTGTTTGAGGCCTTTTTCAGCCTCCCAGAGGCTTGAGGACAGCTTCTGCAGCCTTTGCAGGCCAAAAAATAGGCCCATTTCATCACTTCCTGTAATAACGGAAGTGACGAAACTGGCCTATTTTTTGGCCTGCAAAGGCTGCAGCAGCTGTTCTCAAGCCTCTGGGAGGCCAAAAAAGGCCTCAAACAAGCCGAAAATCAGCTGGGAGGCGCAGTGCAGGTAAGGGGGCAATGTGGGGGGGATTGCGCATGCATGCGCAGGGGGCATGGGGTGCACATTGCCTTCTGGGTGCTGGTACATGAGCACACATGCACAAGCGTGCGCACAATTTTTGGCACAGGAGACCAAAAAGGTTAGCCACCACTGTTCTAGTCTCTCTGCTCAGCGTCTGCTGCCTATTGTGGCTGTGGAATCACAAACTTAGATGAATTTGTTTTCACATCTTTATTATCTCTAGTTGAATTTACTTTTTTCTTACAAATGGTCTGATTTCAAAACCAGCTTAATCACTGCATTTTTCTACTACTTCCTTCTTCATTACAGTAACATTCCTCAAGGCTTTAGCTGAGTTGTATTTTGCTTCATTGACTCTGATGAAGTTGGGTCTGATGGATAGGATTTAAAATTTGGCCAAACAGCTCCATTTGTGTAGCACAATCAAAAACAGGAATCCTCAAACCACTGACTTCTATTAGATACAGAATAGGGCCACAATAAATATTAATATTCTCCCCACTCTTAGTTCTCTTATAGGGAAAATAATCAATTTGCTGAGAAATCGGTCATCTTTTTTTTTTAAATTAGATTTATATGCTGCCCTTCTCCGAAGACTCAGGGCGGCTTACAATTTTTGGGATACAACCCAATGCGCTCAGCAATAGCCTTCATTCCATTGTATATGCCTGCTTATTACTAAGTGGCATTTTTACAAAGTCAGCTTATTGCCCCCAACAATCTTGGGTCCTCAATTTACCTACCCCGAGAGGATGGAAGGCTGGTGGGATTCGAGCCTACAGTAATTGCAGGCAGATGGAACTTAAGTGCTAGGCATTTAGCAGCCTGCACCACCAAGGCTCTTATCTTGTCTCATTCAATCTGGTAAAAAAAGTTCTGGAAGATTTAAACATTGTATTTCCTTCCTGTTCTACATAGCAGTGGAAGAAATATTAACATTATTTATTGTAATCATATTCAGACCTTCCCAATCAGTAGTGGCTCTGATTGGACAATCACAAAGCAAAGCAGGATAACAAGGAATGACCACACACACACACAACATTTAGTAAGGGTCCCAGACTTCACACCAGACTCAGCAAAACGTGCAGTAGCAACACAGCATGCTTAGATAAGTAGCATTTATCTTTGTGCAGAATCTGTAGAACATAGGCATCAAACTAAACACACAGATAGACATGCACATAATCTCCTCCATTCTCTTTGTGGCCCAGAGTTTAAATCCTAGGCCTTCCTCCACATCTTTTTAAATCAATGGGCTCTTAAGCTATTCCTTTCCTAGCTAGTTGAAGGTCAACATCTGTTCAGTATTTATACAATGATTCTGCTTCTGTCTGGTCTTAGCTTCCTCCTTGCCAGCTTCAGTTCTTGCAGTGGGAGTCGAAGAGAAGAAAGTCTTCCTTTTTGCTACCATTGTCATAGCATCCAAATAAACAGGCAAGAAAAAAGAGGAAGCTGGGGGGGAGGAGAGGGAGTTGGGAGGAAGATTAATAGGGTTCTAGTTCAGAACACAAGCACCCACTAGATGTTCACAGATTCATACTTTTATCAGGGTATTTTCAAACCTTGATTACATTGACTACACTGCTATTATGGTATAGCAGAGAAATTGAGAAAGGAGAAGCAGATACTGTACTAGAAGTGTTGTTTTGTTGCATATAAAGCAGTGGAAGAAAAAGGAACTATTATACATAAAGCAGGTTTTTGTTTTCCTATCACAAATGAAAATGGTAAAAAAATAACAAATGCTAAATATATTACATGAGGAAGAAAGAACCTGGTCTGAAAATTAAAGGTTTTCTAGAAAAAAAATTAAAAGGATTATAAAGAGAAGAAATTCTGAGATAATGGAATTGATGAATGATGGACTAGAAGAATGCTGTGCTTTTAAAGAGTTTTTTGAACTAGGGATGCTGCAAAGATATTTACAATAGTGACACAGGAACCATCTCTGAATGCAATGGTTGGGAAAGTTCCCAATTAAAATCCTAAGGAAAGGTTTATTATTAAGAGTCAATCGAGGTTGTTTGATCCTGGAGGGATCAGAGATAATAATTGAGATGATCTGTGATAGATAACAAAACCATTGTAGATGTTCTACGAGTTAATTACATATGACTTTCTATGATTGTTAACAGAGGACTTTGAAGTTTAACTTTGTTGTTGATTAACCTGTTAATTATTTTGTCTTCATATATATTATGTATGAAAGGGGTTGCAGATAGATGTAGAAGTTTATAAATCTTGGACCTCTTTCACAAGGGAGAGAGCTATTATTATTACAATATATTTGTCGGTGTATAACAAGGGTCTTAAAACTTGGCAAGTTTAAGACTTGTGGACTTCAACTCCCAGAATTCCTGAGCTAACATGACTGGAGGAGGAATTCTGAGAGTTGAAGTCCACAAGTCTTAAAGCTGCCAAGTTTTAAGACCCTTGGTGTACAACTAGGGGGGAATAATATGTGTGGGGTTTTTTGTCCTTTTAACTCACTTTTTAAATGTTTTTGTCTGGTTTTGTTTGTCTTTGTAAACTTTTCTGTTTGTATTTTGTATTTTATTTTCTGAATCGAATAAAAAATACATAAAAAGTACTTTACATGCAGGGGACTGCTATATTTTAGTGTAGCTCTTGTAGTCCTTGAATGGGAGAAGACAGCTTGCTTCTTTTTTATCCCTTCACATCTCCCACCAGTTGCACTGTAGACCCATCAAGTTTGACTCTTCTGAGATGAAAAAGATTTTGGAAAAAATGATGTGTGGCTCTAATGCACAGAAAGCTCACCAGCAGCTTTCCTAGAAGATTGTGGTTTCTAACTAAAGCATGGCACCTACAGAAGTAAAGCAAGCTAACCACTGTTGATGATGAACTTTCAGTGCTTGGATGGCAACAGGCAGGAAAACCAGAATGTAGACGGACACCAAAAAACTCTTTTCTGATTTCCCTTTTTTCATGAGCTTTGGGGAGAATGTCTGAAATGGGCTTGTATTAA
Source organism: Naja naja (assembly GCA_009733165.1). Taxonomy (NCBI): domain Eukaryota; kingdom Metazoa; phylum Chordata; class Lepidosauria; order Squamata; family Elapidae; genus Naja; species Naja naja. Next base: position 275,944,181 of record CM019149.1, read on the forward strand.
TATAAATAAAAAAGGACATGATACTTAATCAATAAGTTCAGAAGTATGACAGTGGCACGAGCAAGAAACAAATGACTAGATTAGGAGAAGGGAGATATATGAGAAAAAGGAAGCTCAGACTTTCTCTTTACAGTAAAAATGCTGTCTCAGCATGTGAAGCCCCAATTGCAAGTTTGTTAACTTCAGCTCCCTCTCCAACTTATAAAGAATGACTTACAAAATTAGACCACATCCTCTTTATAGAACAACGGTTACTTTTGATTAAGTTAAAGTCATAACAGGATCGGACACTGATCTCTGTGAAATCACTTTCATGTTATACTCAGTCAGTCTTTGGGGGAACATCAGGATCTCCCCCCAGTATGCATGACGCAATTTTTCACCCGAGTTTTCAAGAGTCCAGCTAGCTCTTGAGTTATGTAACAATATCTCTAGTCAGTCTCAACTTCATAAAAATTAAAAAGAGGAAAAAGACATCTGTGCCACATGATGCTGCTCACAAAGGAGCAAGAATTCAAAAGGGGCTTGACCCTATCAGCTTGACCAATCTTCAGAGGACCAGACAGACTGATTGCAAGTAGGGCTTACACCATAGTTTGGATTTTTATTAATGTTTTTAGCTGCTGCTGAGCCTGTGGTTAGGGATTTTGCCTAGATGCAGTGAATGCCCTGGAGAGGTAGAAGAAGACTAGAGTGGGATGTTCTACTCCTTGTATAGCTAAAAAAAAAGACATTAAATATATCATTGGCTTAATGTATGCATTGTTGTTATTGTTATTTACTTTTGAGCCAGTCTTTACTTCTCGTGACAGTCTGGACAAATCCTTTCAATTTTCTTGGCAAGATTTTCAGAAGTGGTTTGCCATTGTCTTCTTTCTAGGGCTGACTGAAAGTGGAGGCAGCCAAAGCCACCCAGTTGGTTTTTCAGAACTGCAGTTCAAGGAGCTGGGTGCTGCCTGCAGTTCATGGTTTTGGATTCTCCATTCCAAAGTATGGTATAAAAACAAAACAAAACTCAAGCCAAAATGAGCAAATAGTGATAGTAGCATCTATAGGTTAACCAATAACTTTTGTACATACTACTGCACACAGCTTAAGTCAGTGAGTAGGATTTCTAAAAGTTGCTGAGCAATGGGTCAGAAATCAAATTTATCTGAAACTGTAGGAAATATTTTTTCCCCAACTCCAGCCAATTCATGCCATAACTGAATTCAAAACAGGTTTTCTTTTCATATTTTGAGCTTAAAAAGAGAATTTTGACAAATCTAGAGGACTTGGATGCCTCCTGGCTCTGCTTCTTTGGGCGTTCCTATTCCCCCTTCCCTGCCACCTTGCCTCATTCCTCCTTAACAGATTCTCAATTGGCTGCTCTTTCTTCGGCTGTGAGAAATCCAGAGCAACGGCAAAAATGTGATGTCCTGAAAGCTCTTCTGTTTTTCACGTTCCAAAAAAATAAAATTACTCCTAAGAGCGTATGTTTTGAAGTGAAATCCTAGCTTGCTAAGTATTTCAACATTTGACTTTTTGAGCACAAGAATTGGAGAAGATCATAGTTCATGTCAGGACAGAGCTTTGCATCATTATGAAGTATTTTAGGTGGGGCTGCTTGCACATTCATAGAGCAAATCTATCTCATTTTAAAATCAGTTACCATACCTAATAGATTGTAGGAATGCTATAGATATAATGTAGATTGTTTTCAACCAATCACCAAGTTTCGCTCGAGACCATGACATTCTTATTAATGAGCTAGTTAAGGGCAGACCGAATGGCACGACATGGCATGGCATGACAATTAGGATACAGAGTGGGTATATATAGCTGGTGTTACAGCAAGTGTTCATCGGTGGTTCCTCATCAGAGATACTGAATGTGGTATCATAATGTTTAGGATTGGTTGCAAAGGTGGAGAAATGCAACCTTTAGTCTGCATCTAAAGAAATATGTTTCCAGATCGTAACAAGTATCAGTTCCATTTTATTCTGCTTTGATCAAATGCCATCTTCAGTGTGATGCCACACTTTAAGAGGTATCCAGAGTTTCTGGAATCTGATCAGAGCAGATCAGGAGATTAGAACCATTTCTATGAAGAGAGATTCAAGTAGCTAGGCATGTTTAGCCTTGAGAAGAAATGGTTTGATAGATATGATGATATCCTTTAAATACTTGAAGTAATATGAGACTTGCCCAGAAGTGGTATTCAGCAGGTTCTGACCAGTTCTGGAGAACCGGTAGCAGAAATTTTGAGTAGTTCAGAGAACTGGCGAATACCACCTCTGACTGGCCCTACCCCCATCTATTCTCTGCCTCCTGAGTCCCAGCTGATCGGCTGGGTCTTCTTTTGTTGCCCTGCACAGGAGAACAGAGCTGGAAAGCAGGTTAGTGGGCTAGGGAGGGAATGGGATTTTGCAGTAACTTTCCCCTGGAGTGGGGTGGAAATGGAAATGTTACAGTATCTTTCCCCTGTCACACCCACCAAGCCATGCCCACCAAAACACACCACGGCCACCAAACCACGGCCACATAACTGGTAGTAAAAAAACCTGAATCCCACCACTGGACTTGCCTCTATTGTTTCAGAATACAGCACATGTACTTATGAATTTAAGTTACAGGAAGGAAAATTCCAACTGAACTTTACAAAAACTTCCAAACAGTAAAAGCAGATTGACTGTGGAATAAATTATTCAAAAAGTTGGTGGATCTCTGCATGGATTCAAGAGAGATTAAATTGCTGGGATACTATAATTTGGTACAATGTACTTTTCCTATACTGGGCAGGGGATTTGATTTTATGTACTGAATGACTCTGTACAACTATATGATTCTAAGAAATTACAAGACAACCAAACCACATTATAGAGTTGCAAGCTTAGTCAGTGATTAGCTGTAGCTAAAGAGCAATTTATCAGCATGTAGACTAGGACATTAGCTTAGCTTAAGTAGTTTTGTTGCACACATCATGCATATCCTTCCATTCACATGTGGAATTGTGCAAAACTACATACTAACACTTTGAACTGTGCTTGGAAACACACTAAGAAACAATGTACTTTAAAAAAAACTGGTATGATATATTCTATTCTTCTTATGCCAGTTACTAACCTGTTTATAATTAGCAATTTTGAACTCACTGAATCTTATGAACATTCTTCAAAGGCCACTCCATTCAATACCCTAATCCAGATGTGATATTTATTTCCCAAGTCATAGTTCTGTATTTTTAAGAAACAAGACTAGAAGGTCTAAGGACAACCAATACATATGAGCAAGGGGAAAAAAATAGAGGCTTTTTAAAATCCCATGTGTTGCTGGGCTGGCAAAAAAATTCCTTGGAAAAGCAAGTCAATTAATTAATTTTTATTTATTTTCACATTTTTGAAACACCCATCTCCCTCAAGGCAGGAATCTGGGGGTATACAATAAAATGTGAAATATAAAAACAGCATGCAAAAACTAAAAATTAAGGAAATTTAGAATTTAAAAAGAAGCAAGGTTGATTAAAATATGTTAGAAATTAGTTAAAAGGTGAAGGGCCGGCTCTCCAACCAGTTAATCAGATAATTAATCAATAACTAATCCAGTTTTGTTCACCACATTATAAAAAAGATGTTGAGACTCTAATAAAAGTACAGAGAAGAGCAACCAGGATGATTAGGGGACTGGAGACTAAAACATACGAAGAACGGTTACAGGAACTGGGCTTGGCTATTCTAGTCAAGAGAAGGACCAGGGGAGACATGATAGAGGTCTTCCAATATTTGAGGGGCCACCACAGAGAGGAAGGGGTCAAGCTATTTTCTAAAGTGCCTATAGGCCAGACAAGGAATAATGAATGGAAGCTGAACAAGGAGAGATTTAACCTGGAAATAAGGAGAAACTTTCTGACAGTGAGAACAATCAACCAATGGAACACCTTGCCCTTGGAAGTTGTGGGAGCACCATCACTTGAGACTTTCAAGAAGAGATTGGACTGCCATTTGTCAGAAATGGTGTTGGGTCTCCCGCTTGGGCGGGAAGTTGGACTAGATGACCTACAAGGTCCCTTCCAACTCTGATTATCTGTTAATCTGTTAACTAAAACTTAATAAAAGTAGATACTTTGGAAACAGTTTGATGCAAGCTTCACATCAGTGGTGGGATTCAAAATTTTTTACTACTGGTTCTGTGGGTGTGGCTTGGTGGGTGTGGCAGGGGAAGGATACTGTAAAATCTCCAGTCAGAGGTGGTATTTGCTGGTTCTCCAAACTACTCAAAATTTCTGCTACTGGTTCTCCAGAACTGGTCAGAACCTGCTGAATACCACCTCTGCTTCACATCTACATTTTATATAACCACATTTGCAAACTTGAGGTCTATTCGATCTGTTGGTCTTCAATTACCACAATTCCCAGCCAGTATGACCATTGATTATGCTGGCTGGAGATAATTAAAGTCTAAAACATCTGGAAGACAATGTTTTAGGGGAAATTGACATATAGCATATAGTAGCCTGTGTTCAATCTTAGAATAGACAAAAAGCCTAAAAGAAAAACTTCCCCACTAGGTGCCTTCAGTGGGGTTTGCTTCATGCAGAAGTAGGGCTTCCATCTTGCTTGGATTATTCTAACCAGAAAGGGTAGCTTAAAAACTATTTAAAAAGCACCTTAAGGTACAACAAGAAGCAATGGATGGAAACTGATCAAGGAGAGAACCAAGACAACTAAACAGGGGTGGGATTCAAATTTCTTAACAACTGGTTCTGTGGGCATGGCCTAATTTGTGGGTGTGGCTTGGTGGTCATGTGACTGGGTGGATGTGTCTTCCTGACTGGGTGTGGCTTGGTGGTCACATGACTGGGTGGGCATGGCTTGTACGTAAATATTGTAAATATTTATGTAAATATTGATTTTTTTTAATTAAAAAGGAACAACTTTTACCCAAAATCAGGCAAAGCAAGCAGGCACATTGAGTTGCTCACAGAATCACAGAATCACTTAGAGATCTATCTTTGTGCAATCTGCTACCTGAGTCTGCACTGAAAAATAGAAGCTTCAGTCCTAAACTCTGCTTTTAGATTAGCTAGAAAGCAAGAAATCCAACGATTTCCTGCTTTCTAACTAATCTAAATCTCCTAGCACAGCAGAACAGCTGATGGTTGGGGGGAAAAAGGAAAAATAGCAACTTAGCAGGCAAATTTGATGGTGCACATACCAGGTAAGGAATGAGTGGGTGGGTCAGGGCCAGCCAGTGGTGCAATTTGCCAGTTCCCTGAACTGGACAGAATCATAATAACCAGTTCTATAGAACCTGTCTGACCAGGTAGAATCCCACCTCTGCAACCAACCTAGATAGACCTAAGAGAAATTTCCTAACAGTGAAAACAATTAATCAGGGGAACAACTTGCCTACAGAAGTTATAGGTGCATCAACACTGGAAGTGTTTAAGAAGAGATTGGATAACCATTTGTCACAACTGGTATAGGATTTCCTGCTTGAGCAAGGGGTTGGACTAGAAGACCTCCAAGGTCCCTTCCAACTCTGATATTTGTTAAAATGGAGTTTATGGAAAAGAAGGTTAGATGGTCCTTTTTTTACTCAAATAACTCACATATGCTGTCTTTCTCTAGATTTGAAACAAATAATACAATGTTGCTCATTTGTGCCATCTTCAGCATGAGCATGGGTATAATTTCAGAGAGTTGGCTACTTGAGATGAAGGATTGAAAAAGGGGAATGGATTGCATCAGCAGGGTGGTCTTCAGTTACTTCAGTAATTAAAAAAACAGAAGAAGACAACCTCTGAAGGAAAATAAGGTTGTTGTTTTTTTAAAAAACTGGAGCATGAGTGTCAAACTTGACACATGATGTAACGTGACGTTTTGTGCCCTTGCAGGAACCAGGTTGCGCGTAGCCACCAGTGTGACAGGCCTGATCTAGAGAGAAAACCTTCCCACCTAGAATATCCTAAACAAATGAATCTCCAGAGTTCTAGAATGAGACTAAATGTGCTTCTCCAAACTGGCCAGGGTGATACAGAAGTTTGAAGAAATTTGAAGTTGACACTAGGTCTTTAAAGTAATTTCCATAGTTTCCATACACTCCTAGTTTACAATTTGATCAGCAAACGGATGGGTTTTTTTCTATAATATTCTATCACAATGAATTGTAATAATAAATAGTTGAAGTTTTGGAAGACATCTGAAGCAGGCTTTGTATACATGATATATAGTAGCATTTCCCAGTCTGACAGGTACCAGATATGTTGGACTTCAACTCACTTAATAAACATGTCTGTACTAGAATTTTCCCATATGCCTAATATTACTTATAAAATCAGTTTACCTTTAGTTTAAACAAAATAGCATGGTCAGATTTAGTTTCTCAACACTATTAGCAGAAATGTATGTGGGTAAAGCCAAATATTATTTCTGTGAACCTTTCTTTCTATTATGTTTTTCTGAGACATTTGTGTTCTTTTTGAAATCTAAATAAATGCGTACTGGTTTCTTTAGTTACAGTCAAAAACATTTCCTTCTGCTAATAGAAGAAAGGTTACATGCAGCACAAATAAACAGCATAAAGGAAAAATGTGTAAATATACAGCATGTAAATATTTAAATATGAAAACATATTTTGGAAGCAGAAAATTGAAGGGGCATGAGAATAGAAGCAAAAAATGTATAGAGTTACTCCCATTCTCTTTCTGATAACCCATTTCTGCCCTCCCACTTTGTTTTTTCTTTGAAGCAATAATTTGCCCTTGCCGGAGATTTGAATGGTCTCTTGCAAAAAGCTTTTTAAACAAGAGTGAAATTAGATGAAGACTGCATTTGGCCTTCATCTGTTTTACATAATACAAATATACACAGTAAAGTTAGCTCAAAGCCGCACAACTTAACATGTGAACTAAGCAACAGTAAAGCTCTCCCTGAAAGGTTTGGAAACACAGAGCTTCTCTAGACAAGTACAGAAAAAAATGATGATGTTGATACCAAATAAATGGCCAGAGAGAGAGAAAAACCTTGGTTTCTGGTCTTCCTCAACATCATCATCAAATCTTTATTTGATCTTAGACCAGCATGTTGGTTTCTAGCGGCTACTTACCTAATTTCCAAAGATGAAGGCTCCTGGCACAGGAATCTTACCTTACTGTCATGTTTCACTACAAGAAGACAAGACTGCTATCTTAGCTGATGAAAGCTGCACTATTTATATTACTGCATTATTATCTGTTCATAACAATGTGAACTCACAGCTGCCATGTCTTTAGCTGTGTTGGCCTTCATATCATTCAGTTCTTCCCAAGAATCTAGGATGGAATAATATATATGCGGATCCACGCAATGGCGTTTTTTGTAATTAACAGAAGGAAAATTTGCCAGTGCATGGATTTTCTTAAGTGTCGTACAAGAACTCACAATCTCCTGCTTTCTAGGCCAGCATCTTATGCACTACACCAAACTGGCTATTATGGAACAAATTTGAACAACTGTAAGGCCAGATCCTACACTGTCACAAAGTGTTGCAAAATGGGCCCTGCTTGGAAAAGGGCACTGGAGCATAGCTGTTAGACTTGGACCATGTGGTGAGATGGGGAATCGAAATTCAAGTCTACACACAAAAGCTCACTAATTAACTTATGCTAATCTCTTTTTTTCTGTCCAAGCTATCTCACAGTGATGTGCTTTGAGCTTCTTGAGACATGTGGGATATATATCCAATAAGTAAATCAAGTGCCCATTCTGGGCTATTATCTTTACCATTCATCTGAAGAACACCTCAGTCTTGCCAGGACTGGGCTTCTGTTTTTTACTATTTCTAATAGTCCACACATCTTCAAAATATTTATAACCTATCCTGGATCAGACAAAAGGGCTGAGGGTTGATGACATTGATGACATTTCCCCATCACCAAATCTCCAGGTCAATTATTCTACCCAACAACCTGCTAATATTCAGTTATGTAGGCAGATTGCAGAGGATCCTTACAAATGATTCGCTATCCTTGAGTCTACAGTGAGGCAAAAATGGCAAAAAGAAAAGAATAAGATCAAACACGGGCAAGACATAACTCAGTAAACCCCAGGGCTCAGAAATACCTGAGATAGATCATAGACTGCAGGAGTCAAACCAACCATAACTGTATCTTAATTATAGTGTGCAGGTAGATGATTTTTTAAAATGAAATATACCAACGTCAGTATTCTACATAGTAATGATGATGTATCACTTACTAACTACTATTAGTGCAAAGGAGAGAATATGCAGTCACATCTTTTTCAATGGCTATAAAGATGCTGTTTATGTGCATTTGATGAAAAACAAAGGAGCAGAAGGGGGTCTTTTAACCAACCGTTCAGACTTGGCAGTTCAGTTGTTCTGGCATTTGTGGAGATAAGAAACTTAATATCTTACTTAAGATGATCTGGGCCTCTGTTATTCCAATTCTTCTTTGCATTTTTAAAATTCTCAGTTATCAGTTCTGTTTTGGATTTGATATTTCCAAAGTTGAGATATTTGCTTCTCATTTTTGCTGCAAACGTTTGGCAATTCTGGATGCAATTAACTTAGGATCACTTCTGTCTTTATTAGGATTCACTTTGATGTTTGCACGCTACTCCAGAATCCTCTTTAATTCTGAAAACCAATGCAGACTTGGCTTAGAGACACCAATTATCTTTTTTTCCTTTCTACCTTGGTTTAACCATCTTTCTTGATCAAGATTTCTTGGCTATTCAAAAGTTTCTGCATTTTGTTTTGCTATCCTTTAGTTAACTCAATAAAATGCAGCTTTAATGTGGATTTGGGATTATTTTTTCATGGCCCACACAATTTTTTTTTAGCATCCCTCTTTTCAGATGGGAAGGATGATGGCCATATAACCTTTTACACATTCCAGGCCACCAAGACAAAGTTTTCTGTTTTATTATAAATGCTTTATTGTGGTGCAGGTTGACACTGATGAAATGCAAAAGATAATATAAACTGACATACCATTCCTTCCTTTGGCTTGATGCAGAGAAGAACATTCAGCATAACGGAGCAAAATAGAGCCCTTTTGAACACAGTTAATTATGAATTAAAACAGTAAGTTTCTTTTGTAGGAAATTTCAGAGGCAAGAAGAACTGAAAACTGAAACAGTGGTTACTGAAATAAGTAGGTGAGAATGGGTAAGAAAGAGAGAAAAGTACTTGGAAAGCCTGTGACCAAAGTTGCATGATGTGTACATGAATAACATGAATATGCATCTTGTTGGATCTCTTTAATACAGCCTTCAATTATTTATCTTGACACCTAACAATCTACAGTTTCTTTCTTGACACCTAAAACACCACTTCTCTTTCTCTTTCACTCATAAACACACACACACACACACAGAGGTATCTCCTACGTATATAATCAGTTTTGCTCTCTTAATCTTCTGATTCCAGTCTGCTTGCTGAGTTTTCTGTGAATGACTCACAGAGATGGCATCTCTTGGTACAGCTATCTTCGTCATGTAATCATAATAATCATTCTTCCATGGTGAAGATGGTCTGGAAATAGCACAATCCTCACTCATTTGACTTTCAATAAAACTCACACATGTTTTTAATTTGTGGTATATTTTTCTGTTAAGTTTGCATGAAGAGACAGGCGCGGAGTGCTTCAAGCTCTTCAGTTTATTAGTGACTACAGCTCAGAATGGACCCGCTTTGGCTGGGCTGCGGCTGCTACTTATAGCCAGCAGCTGCAGTTGACAGCCAATCAGAGTGCAGGGTTTTCCCACACTTTTTAAACCAATCATTTCTAACATTTTACAAGAACAGTTCAAACTAAACCAATGACTTCGAACCTGCATACATAACACCCCTCCCCACTAGGTTCACTCAAACCCCATCTATCTAATGTATTCTTTTAAATAGGTGGGGCTCTTACGTGTACGTTGAGACCAACGTGCTTCAGATGCTTTTAGGTTCTCACCCAGTGAGAGAGGAAATGTGTCTGCTGACATTTCCATACTTGGACTTCTAGTAATAGAAGAACCTGTTTGGTTGCTACAACCTGGTCTCTCCTCCCAATCCATCTCCAACCCAATGTCAGCACCTAAGTCAGGTAGTGATGTACAGTCTTCCACTTGTAAGAATGGATTTTGGCATTGTGACAGGTTTTGGGATGATTCCTGTCGTGTTGGCTCGTTACACATAGGGTTGATTCTTGCTTGCTGATTATCTTCATGATCCTCCCTTCCCCTAGATGAGGTACTAGGTATGGGAACCAGAGAGGAGCAATTGCGATGTTCCTGAGGTAATCTGGATCTAAGCTGATCAATGTGCCTGCTCCAGAGGACACCATCCTCTGTTTGTACCCTGTAAGACCTAGGGCCTGTGATTTGGGTTATCTCAGCAGGAATCCATAATGGTTCACCCATAAGGTTCTTAGCATAAATAGAATCATCCACAGTGAATGTGCAAATTTTGCTAGTGGAATCTAGTGGTGCATTGGGTGCGTAAGTGGGATGAAGGCGGTCAAGGGAGACCTGAGTTTCCTACCCATCAACAACTCTGCTGGGGATAAGTTAGTTGATGGGTTAGGAGTGATATGCTGGACATTGAGTAGTTTTTCAACTTTCTCAGTGATGTCCCCAGGACCCAATTGCTGAAGTTTTTCCTTGGTAAAGCGTACCATGTGTTCAGCCCGGCCGTTAGCCGAAGGGTGCCCAGTGGCTGTCAGTGCATGTCTGATACCCTGCTGTGCTAGATATGATTCAAAAAGGTTGGATGCAAATTGAGGACCATTGTCAGAAACAAGCACATCAGGTAACCCATGAGTTACAAAAAGCTTTTTAAGCTGTTTGATGACAGCTTCAGCTGTGGTGGATGCCATAGGGATAACGTCTAGCCATTTGCAATATGCATCTACTATAATAAGGAAAGTGTGCCCTCTGGTAGGGCCAGCAAAGTCAATGTGAATCCTGGACCATGAGCCCCTAGGACATTCCCATTCCTGTTTGGGGGCAAGAGGTGGGGCAGGCCTGACTTCCTGACAGTTGGGACAGGATGCAACCCAGTTTTCAACCATTTTGTCAATACCTGGCCACCATACATAACTCCTGGCCAATCCCTTCATTCTGACAATTCCCAGATGACCCTCATGTAACATTTCCAAAACCTCTTTTTGTAGTTTTGCAGGAATAACCACCCTGTTACCCCACAAAATACATCCTCTTAATACAGATAATTCAGTTTGCCTGGATTTAAAAGGTTGGCCCAGGTGAAGTAGATCTTGAAGTGGCCAACCTTTCTTAATCCAGCCTATAACAGGAGCCAATAAAGTGTTTTTGGCAGTCTCTCTGGCAATTTCAGCAGCGTGTACTGGAAGCTTGGCAACAGTTTCTAGAAAAATGGTGTAAGTCTCAGGAGCAGGATCCTCAGTGTGTGAATGAAGTGGGCAGCAACTCAAAGCATCTGCATGCCCAATGTCTTTTCCAGGCCTGTGGATAAGTTTGTATGAATAAGCAGCAAGAAATTCATTCCACCTCAGCATTCTTGGTGACAGGATCGTGGGCGTTGGTTTGTCCCCTGCCACAATGCCTAAAAGAGGTTTGTGATCTGTGACAATAGTAAATGTTCTCCCATACAGATATTCATGGAATTTCTTGACAGCTGCAACAATTGCCAAGGCTTCCTTGTCCAGTTGGCTGTAATTTCTCTCTGCTTTAGTCAAGGTGCGAGAGTAAAATGCAATAGGGACTTCCCTCCCACTGGGAAGCATGTGGCTCAACACCCCCCCACACTCCAAAAGGGAGTCACAAGTCAGTACAACAGGCAAATTCTCAGAGAACTGTATCAGTACAGAATCAGAAGTGATTTATCTCTTTATAGTGTTAAAGGCAGCTTGTTCTTTCCTGACCCAGACCCATGCAGACTTTTTGTCTAGTAATCTGTGTAGTGGTTCTGCAATGGTTCTACCTTCTGAGGTAGAAACATGTGATAGAAGTTAATGAGTCCCAGGAAAGCTTGCAAGTCTGTTTTGCATTTAGGCCTGGGGGCTTCTTTGATTGCCTGAACCTTGGCTTCTGTGGGGTGGATACCATGTTTGTCAATCATATAGCCCAAGAACTCTACCTTGTCAGTTCTAAGTGTGCATTTTTCTTCTTTGACTTTTAATCCCGCTTTCTTGAATCTGGTAAGGACTTCTCTGAGTCTCTCGTGTAACTGAGTGTCATTTTCAGCAGAGATTAACACATCATCAAAATAAGGCACTACCCCTGGCAGTCCTTGGAGCATTCTTTCCATAAGGTTTGGGAAGATGCCTGGTGCCACACTTACTCCAAATTGCAACCTTTTGCATTTGAAAGCACCTCTATGAGTCACAATGGTTTGGGCCTCTGCAGTGGCATCATCAACTGTTAACTGTTGATATGCCTGGGCCAGATCCAATTTGGCAAAGACTGTGCCCCCGCCAAGAGAATGTAATAAATGATGCACCACTGGAACTGGATATGCGCTTTGTTGTAGCACATGGTTCAATGTCCCCTTGTGGTCTCCGCAGATTCTCACAGAACTATCAGCCTTGACTGGTGTGACTATGGGTGTCTCCCACCTGGAGTGGTCAGTGGGCTCTAAAACCCCTTGAGCTATTAATTTATCTAATTGTGCATCAATTTTTTTCCTTTAAGGCAAATGGGACCCTTCTGGGCTTTCAACGGATTGGTGGCACCTTGGGATCTAGATTGAAAGTGATAGGGGTCCCCAAGTACTTGCCTAATCCGTCACTGAAGACCTCTGGAAACTCAGACTTCAAGGCCTCCTCCCATTCAGTGTTGCTCACGTGATTGATGCCAGTCACCTCGATGCCCAGCGGGTTGAACCACTCAAGTCCCAGCAAACTTGGGCGATCCTTGTCCACGATGGTCAGGGGCAGGCATTTGGTGTGGCCTTTGAACTTCACATTGAATTCTCTTGTTCCAACTACTGGAATCTTGTTCCCTTGGTAGTCTTTAAGAGTCAGTGCTTGCAACTAGAACTCGCACACTTCTACTTTCTAGGCCAGTACCTTAACCACTCCACCAACCATCCTTTAGAAGAGTTGGAAATCATGTTTCCATCCAGTCTGGGCAACCTGTGTGCTGCAATTCCCACACAAATGGAGGGAAGGCAAATGGCAAAAGCATCCTTCTCTATATGTCAGATGTTTTTCCGCCTTTCAAATCTCCTTGCCATAAGCCATGATTAATAAGAAGTCTTGTAAAGCAATAGAAATGTATATCACTTCAAGTATGTCACTTCAAGTATACCTGAAGCTTAAGAAAATGTTTGTTAGAACAACACTTTCATGTTTCATTTAATGTCTTTCCATAATAAGTAGGATTTTTGAAAAAACGCACAGTTTAGATTTGTTGCAATGATTTTCTTCAGCAAATTTTAGTGACCAAAATACATCTATGTGGAATTAGGCAATTCATTTTTAACATCAAACCATTTATATTTATTTTTAGTCTACCTTTTTCCCATAAGTTCAATATAAATTGAGGACTTCACTTTATTCTCACAACAGCAGCCCTATTAAGCAGGTTGGACTGAAAGATTGACTGGACCAAAGTCATTCTGCAAGTTCTAGGGCAAAGGCAGACTTCAACTGTTTAAATAGAAGCTTACCTGTTTTTAAACTTAGTTTTAAGTCCCAGTGGTTTTACATTTTTTAAAAATAATCTTGTACTAATTTCCTAAATCAGAGAAAGTTTGTTATTCCTGTTTGATGTTTTTCCAATACCACAGCTGTGAACACAAACATCACTCTGCATAAGAGGGATTTATAGTGCAAAGAGAGGATGTTTTATTTTATAAATGTCTAAAACACCCCATCTTGGCTGGAGAATTCTGGGAGTTGAAGTCCATAAGTCTTAAACTTACTAAGGCTGGACACTCTTGGTCTAAAAGCTTCCTCACAACTTGCAATTGAAAAACACAATCTTGAACCAATCGTTTCCAGACTCCCTTGTTTTTAAATGTATTGTCCTGCAATTTTGAAGCAACGTGTACATTCCATTGAAGAAAATCACATTAGTGTCCTCAAAGTTGCATGTTATTATTTAGTGTGGAATTTGCCAGTTGCAACTTTCTATTTCGTGTAAAAATCATTCTAACTGAAAATTTTATTTTGCTGATTAAGTCTTCAGTTGCGTGCTGAATTTGCAGTTATCAAATAAAAACTTTAAATCTCACTGAATAAGGCGAGAACAGAAGTGATGACAGAGAATACTATAGAATTTTTTTAAAAGGACATAATACTGTAAAGGGAGATAAATCTTCAACACAGTTTGGGCATATGAACAGATGAGCTTACATTACATTTGTTTCCTAGCTACCATTTTCAAGACTATAGAATGCTAATGAAGCTGCCTATTGCCATCTCATTTATGAAATTATTAAGAATATGTGCCAATTGTGCCATGTGTGTCTGTGGTGCTGTCTGTTGGCATCTGTTGGCTCTTAGCATCTATGACTAGATGGATTGCTCTAGCAAATTAAAGCTCACAAGCTATTATTATTGTATAACAGTTCTAATCAGCAGAAGTGATTAAGTCTGCTGTGCTCAAAAAATAGTGAAACAAATTTCCAAGACTGTTCCATTGAAATGAGTAAAGTCTACTTCAGGGGTGGGATTCTTCAGGGGTGGGGTCAGATTGATTCTATAGAACTGGTTGTCATGATTCAGCCCAGTTCGGAGAACCGGCAAATCACACCACTGGCTGGCCCCTCCCTGCCCCTTCCCTCCCAACCCACTCACTCGTTACCTGGTATGCACTCCATCAAACTTGCCTGCATTTGGTAAGTTGCTATTTTTCTTTGTTTTTCCCGACCATCAGCTGTTCTGCTGTGCTGGGAGATTTAGATTAGGTAGAAAGCAGGAAGTCCTTGGATTTCTTGCTTTCTAGCTAATCTAAAAGCAGAACTGAAGCTTCCTTAGAACAGAAGCTTCTATTTGCCAGTGCAGACTCAGGTAGCAGATTGCAGAAAAATAGATCACTAAGTGATTCTGTGAGCAACTCAGTCTGCCTGCCTTCTTTGCCTGATTTTGGGTAAAAGTGTCTCCTTTTTTTAAATAAAAAATTTAATATTTACATACATGGTATGTTGTGAGATAATTTTGTGAGTTTGCTTGCTAGCAAATTTTATGAGTTTGCTTACAAGCAAATTTTATGTGACAGACTCAGGTAGCAGATTGCAGAATGGTAGATCTCTAAGTGAATCTGTGATTCTGTGAGCAACTCAATCTGCCTGCCTGCTTTGCCTGATATTGGGTAAAAGTTGCTTTTTTATTTAAAAAAATCAATATTTGCATAAATATTTATAATATTTACATACAAGCCACACCCAGCCAGTCACATGACCACCAAGCAATGCCCAGTCAGCAAGCCATGCCCACCCAATCACATGACTATCAAACCACACCCACAAATTAGGCCATGCCCACAGAAACAGTTGTTAAGAAATTTGAATCCCACTCCTGTTCTACTTCCATGGTAATATTTAAGATTACCAAATTACTAAATTACAGATTATTTTCTAATATCGTCCTTTTCAAGTGTTTATTTGAAAAAGGTTGGACGGGTTGGATAGTCCAATAAATTATTCTATCTCTTGCCATTTATGAATTCAGGAAAATTTCAGGATGCCTATTTGGGTGGATTTCACAAAGGAAGGCAAGGAAAACTTTGCTATAGCAATTTTGCTAGGGTCTTGGCAGCTAAAATCATGGACTTGACTCGTATTTTTAAATGCAGAAGCTATGCCAGATATTAGAGGCTGCTACTTGTCAAATTTAAATTCTTTCAATGGGAGAGTGTCAGGGAAGTATAAGAACTTAAGAAGATGATTACATTTACCACAATTTCAAGTCTGATTCTTCAGCCTAGAATTATTTATTTGAAAAGAATATTCTCCATTAGTATTCTACAGTTCATTTTTAAGGACTAATGATTATTACTGGATTACTAATTTTGGGAATTGTTGGATGTGAACTCAAAACCCAAACATTGATCCTGCTGGTTGGTAAAGATGGGAGTCCAACTTAATTGTCTGGATAGTTCAAAGCTAGGGATAACATATATAATATTTCTAATACAATATAAATTGTACTTCAGCATACAATGCACAGAAAAATAGGAGGGGAAATTTATTTATTTATTTAATTGGTCTTATATGCCGCCCTATCTCCCGAAGGACTCAGGATGGCTCACATAAAAACACCCAGTACAAAAGTTAAAAGAATTAAAAAATAATTAAATTAATTAGACCAAATAAATATTTAAAACCCAAACCACAAAACATTTAAAATGAACCACCCCTCAGTCCAGGCTGGTTTGTTGAATAACCAAGTCTTTAGGCTGCGGTGAAAGGAGTGGAGGTCAGGGGCCAATTCTAGATCCAAGGGAAGCTGGTTCCACAAAGTAGGCACCCCCACAGAGAAGGCCCCCCCTAGAGACTGCCAGCCAACATTGTTTGGCTGACAGTACCCCAAGGAGGCCCTGTCTGTGGGTGTGCACCGGTGATTAGTGTTGATGCTGGCAGGAGATGTTCGGGTACCCTGGGCCTAAGCCATGTAGGGCTTTATAGGTAAGTACCAGCAACTTGAATCTCACACGGAGGGCAGCGGCAACTAATACAACTCACGCAGGAGGGGTGTAACATGGGAGTATTGGGATACCCCCATCACAACCAGCGCAGTCACATTCTGCACCAGCTGAAGCCTCCGTCGCGGTCGCAGGGCAGCCCCATGTAGAGAGCATTACAGTAATCGATCCGGGATGTAACAAGCGCATGAGTGACCGTGCATAGCACATCTCGGTCCAGGTAGGGGCCAACTGGTGCAGCACCGCACCTGGCCAAATGCCCCCTGGTCACGGCTCCCACCTGCTCCTCCAAACTGAGCCGTGTATCCAGGAGGACACCCAAGTTGGACCCTTTCCACAGGGGCAACACCACTCCCCATGACTAGAGATGGAACATCCTGGATCACCCAAGATGCCGTGCGCATAGCCACTCAGTCTTGGCTGGGTTGGAGCTGGAGCCTGTTCCTCCCCATCCAGATCCACACCACTTCTAGGCAACGAGACATCACAGTGGGGTCATCACTGAGTTGGTTTGGGGTGGAGGTGAAAAGCTGGGTATCATCAGCATACTGATGATACTCTAAAACCACGGATGATCTCACCCAGCAGCTTCATGTAGATGTTGAACAGGAGGGAGAGGGACCGACCCTGGGGCATCCCCTGGCGAGGGCTGTGGAGCCAACTGCTGCCCTTCTGCCAACACCAATTGCGAAATAATATAATTTAGGCTGTATTGAGTCCTGATCATTGGGGGTTGATCACTGTATCATAAAATAAAATATAATAATATTGTATGCAAGCAAGAGCTTTGGTGGCTCAGGCTGTTAAATGCCTGCTCTTAAGATCCAGCTGTCTACAATTACTGTAGGCTCGAATCCCACCAGGCTCAAGGTTGACTCAGCCTTCCATCCTCTCGGGGTAGGTAAATTGAGGACCCAAGATTGTTGGGGGCAATTAGCTGACCTTGTAAAAATGCCGCTTAGTAATAAGCAGGCATATACAATGGAATGAAGGCTATTGCTGAGCGCATTGGGTTGTGCTCCAAAATTGTAAGCCCCTGAGTCTCGGAGAGAAGGGCGGCATATAAATGTAATTAAAAAAAAAAAAAAAGCAGTTTTCCCACTTTTACTTGTCTCCCAGTTTGTACAGATTTCCCGTTATATTCTCACTTGCATCTATTTTGAACTTAACACTGGTATAATAAAACTGCAGATTTACAAATGGAGAAGGAAATGTGCTGCTTAAAAAATATTGTTGCTTAAAAATATAATGAGACCAGATATCTCTCAGATTATAGTCCCATGATATGAATTTGTAAAAGTAAAACAATTTAAGAAACTGAAGTTCACTTATATATGCACAGGTATAGAATAGGTGGTACCTGGCTCAATAGTAATAATTGTGAGAGGGATCTTGGAGTCCTAGTGGACATTCAATTAAATATGAGCCAGCAGTGTGCTGCAGCTGCCAAATAAAACAACACAATCTTAGGATGTATTAACTAGGGATAGAATCAAGATCATGTGAAGTGTGTCAATACAACCTTAAAATGCCTTGGTAAGACCACACTTGGAAAACTGCTTCGAGTTTTGGTTGCCATGATGTAAAAAGAGTTGAGACTCTAGAAAGAGTGCAGAGAGAAGAACAACAAAGTTAATTAGGGGACTGGAGGCTAAAACATAGTTGCAGAAACTAGGTATGTCTAGTCTAATGAAAAGAAGGACTAGGTGAGGTGACATGATAGCCGTGTTCCAATATCTGAGGGTTGCCATAAAGAAGAGGAGTCAACTTATTCTCCAAAGCACCTGAGGGCAGGACAAGAAGCAATGGATGGAAACTAATCAAAGAAAGAGAGAAGCAACCTAGAACTAAGGAGAAACTTCCTGACAGTTAGAACAATTAATCAGTGGAACAAGTTGCTTCCAGAAGTTGTGAATGCTCCAACACTGGAATTTTAAAGAAGAAATAGGATAACAATTTGTCTGAAATGGTATAAGTTTTCTGTCTGAGAAGGGGTTGGACTAGAAGACCTCCAGGGTGCCTTCTGTTATTTAGTTATTAGGGGTCTCCAAACTGGGCAACTTTAAGACTTGTGGACTTCAACTCCCAGAATTCTCCAGCCAGCATAGCTGGCTGAGGAATTCTGGAAGTTGAAGTCCACAAGTCTTAAAGTTGCCAAGTTTGGAGACCTCTGTATTAAATGGATGTAATGCATATTTAAGATACAAGTGCCCAGTTGAAGACTTAATGTGTCCATCTTTCCATAGATATAGAGGTCCCTTCTAACTCTATTATTCTGTTATAATGCATTTATTTTAACAGCCCTTTTGTTGCAACAGATTCAATTTGTGTGCAGAATGCCATTGTTAAAGGAGATCAGATGTCTGCATTGGCTCAGAACTCCCAAAATGTGTCAAATGTTGGGAAATCTTATAGGATGAGTCCTGGTGAAGAGCAGTATGCTTAGTTTGCTCAAAATAGGATCAAGATTTTGTTGTCCAAACGGACAATGAAATTGCCAGCTCCGTTGAGCTGTAATACAGAATTGTCTGGCATGGGAAGAATTGGAAAATTGGAGATAACTGGTCTGATGCCAATACATTGAGGTTACTGGAATGTGGATGTACAGAAAAGTTGTTTTTAATGAAAAGTGGTGATGCTTAATTGAAGGAAGATGTTGACATAGCTTGTCTCAAATCAACCATATCACTATAAAGTCACTTTTAAATAGAATTTAGATTTCGTACAGCCCTAAGAAATGTTTTCCTGGCATGCATAACTGTAATTTTCATCTGGTGCCTCATTTCTTTGGAGACTTTCTGCAGGGTGTTACTATTGTTTCTCACTTGGTTTCAAGGGAAACAAGTCAAGCTGCTCCTGATTGGTATGGCTTTGGTTTTTGTCCTGAATTGACATGCTGAAATCCAGCTGGCCAGAAATAATGAGCGAAAGAAGTAACCTGGATAGAAAATGCAATTCTTCATAAAAAAATCTCTTTGCACACCTCAAATGTAGAAGCTTGCCATAAATCAGAATTCTAGGAATAATTGCCCAATCCATATTAGCATGCTCCAGATATTCAACTATTTTTAAGTGGTCCAAAAAGAGTACAGCATATTTCAATTCTTTGGATTCTCTTGTCTAAAATGAATCTGCTGTCTGGCTCATCAAGCTAAGGCTGATGTAACATATGCTCTGCTTCAAAAGGACTGTAACCCAGGACTGTCAAACTGGTGGCCCGTGGGCTGGATGAGTCACATGAAAGGCCACGCCATCCCATCTCTGCAAAGGCAAAAAATGTCCCGATATGCCATGATACATCGTGTGACATCACTGAGTTTGATACCTGTGCTCTAACCAATCCACAATCCACCAGTTAAAGAGGAAACTAAATACTAAAATATACAACATGTCATCATTGCATTTGTATATTAGTCCTGTGAATACTTTGGATTTGATTCCAGAAAGGTACTCAGACTGTGCAGGAATCTAAATGTCGCACCTCTCTAAAGGTCTTTAATCCAATTGCAGAATTACGCAAAAGTATGCAGCTACTTTAAATATGTACAATATTCATGCCTCCATGTGCTCCAAAGCATTTATTTTAATTGAATCCAAAGTACTGCATAACTCTACATACTATATGTTCATATTTTGCTTGCTCTAAAAATATCTCCTATTTATGCTTCAAGAGAGAGAAAAAAAAGTTTATTTTTTTCATATGCACCAAAATTTGAAAATAACGATAGCATTAATAAAACACACACCTAAACTATTGCTTCAAACTTAACTTGATCATTATAAGCACAATTTGCACAATTAATATTAAAACTTGAGATTCATGAAGTATTATATAAGTTAGCCTCCAATTTGGAATGTCAGATGCTTTGTCTAATAATTATAGATAAATTGTCTTCAAAAATGCTTTTCTAAGGCAGTCAGGTCAGAAAGGATGTTAGGAAGAACTCCTTAAAGGGCCTGTCAGGTTAGTAGCATTTGTGAATTTAGTTGGTGGGAGGGGAGTTGCAAGGAGAGCCAAAAAAGCAAGATGGCAGCTGTGGTTGTGCAATTCAATCCCACATTTTCTTAATGCAATATAGATAAAAAGGGGCTTCATTCACACAGTTGTGACCTCCATCTTGATTTGTTTTTTTTGTTTACCATCCTCGAGGATACTTTGGGCTTTGTTGCTTTGAGTCTGCTCATACTATAATATCTGACACATATTAACTATGCCTATTTCACTTTTCAGGTTGATTTTTGTGTTCAAGGATGATATTTTGCTCAAAAATTTAACACTGAAACCTGAACATTCTTTCTTGCTTTGCCCTACTGGAAGATAGTGTTTGAACTTGGAGGGAAATTGAGATCAGATTCACACATTGTATTAAATTAGCATCTTTAATTGTGTTTGTTGGGTAGCCCATTGAGCCAATCTTTACTTATTACATTGAGTCCTAAAGAATGGATCATGTTTTATGTGCAGCCAATTCAGCTTTGAGTGTGTATGTTTTAGTTAGTCTATTCCAGACTTATTAAGATGTCTAATTAGGTTACCTATTTATATTGCTTCCCATCAAATGTATGCATTGTTATTTTGATTTATTTGATGATTGGTGTAGTTACTGTACTGTATTGATATTGTTCCTACTGTGGGCTTGTGGCATCTGAACTCATATATATTATCTATATTTGTAAGTTACATTGGGGCCACAATCTTGTGAAGAATTATCATACATATAAATGAAAACAACGCTTATGTGATATTCAGACAAGTCTGTTTTTAAGGGTAAACAGTTTTATGGACAAATCCAAATCCAAGAGCTTTCCAACTTTTCCAAGGGCCATACCATAGATCAGGGGTCTCCACCTTGGCAACTTTAAGACTTGCCAAGCTGGCTGAGGAACTCTGGGAGTTGAAGTCCACAAGTCTTAAAGTTGCCAAGGTTGAAGATCCCTGCTATAGATTATAAATCATCCTCTGAAGATTTAAAATAGCATTGACTTTAGATACTGATTTCAGATTCCGCATTTCTGTTCCAATGGAAAGTGTTGTCAGTTTTTATGACATACTACATGTTCTCAAATAATAGGAGAGGTAAAAAGAGTGGCTTGAGTGGGTGGCAAAGACCAGTTATGGAAGACTCTGGATCCTCTTAACTCCTTTCTTTTATATGGGGAAATGTTTGGCTAGTGCTTATCACCAAAAGTTGAAGATGAACATTGCTTCCATGTGATCCTTTTATGAAAAAGATCGAACAATTTAGCTTTTATTTGGACTATATAACTATAGCCCAAAAGATCAACTTACAGTATAGTAGTGAATTAATTATTTTTATTTTAAGTTCGAGAATATGGAGTAATAATTCAACCACCAAGAATTTTGAAATTGATTGTTTGGATCAGTTTCAGACCAATGTCAGATTTTGGTATATCAAAAGATTGATTTAGGATTAAATTTCTTTAATCAATCTTAATGAAGAAAAGACATAAGAGTAACACATAGAAGATATTTTTGATGTAATAGACCATCATATTTCATGGATTTTCTTGTTATAGTGTGGTATACTTTCTTTTCATTACTTTCACGTGCTAAGAATCCTCTATACACCAAGTAGATATTTTGATGTTCTTCTTTTGAGGTGAATGCATTGTGAGATATTGTTCCTTTCAATTTGATGGAAACACCAATGGTAGCATTCTTTGAAAGCCAAATTTTGTTAAGAAAAAGTGGTGATGTTCCATGTGTCAAGAAGGCAGCCTTTCTTTAGCATTGTATTATGTTCGTTTTAAAAATGCTACATGAAGTGTGTTTCAGCAGATTGACAGCTCTGGCTGAACTTCTCATGTCTGGAACTATTTACTTATTTAACAAAATTTGGAACCTAACTTAGTGGTGATGGACTCTGGGCATTACATAACAACATGCTAAAAACAAAAAGGGCAAAAATGAAAGCACAATCTATGAATTAGTACCGTTTTAAAAATGTATGTGACACAATCAACTAGGGCCCATAGCTCATTGCAAAGGATCAACATTACTTAGTTACAAAGGGTAGACAGAGTGTTTTGTTTTTGGAATTGAAACCTGTAGAAAAATCCAGGACTGTGATCTAGATTATTA
Source organism: Naja naja (assembly GCA_009733165.1). NCBI lineage: Eukaryota > Metazoa > Chordata > Lepidosauria > Squamata > Elapidae > Naja > Naja naja. The sequence continues at coordinate 275,966,885 of CM019149.1, forward strand.
AATCCTAGAAAAAGGTAACAGCAAACCAGTTCTGTATTGCCAAGAAAACTACATAGACATATCTATGTAATCAGCAGTAATTGAGCTTGACATAAGAACTTGCTTATGTCTATCTGTCTGTACAGTGTATATTTATTTACTAACATGGGATATAGGTTTGTAACATTAGAAGAAAAGGTAATGTTGGCTTGCATTTCTGCACTGATACTGAAATGACGTTTATATAGTGGAAGCTTGATGTTTGACCATGAACAGTTTTTCTTCCCACCTCCCACCACCTTTGCAATATAATAAAATGTAGTGTTGTA